>VMOF01000001.1:23836615-24137698 GCA_011764245.1 Trialeurodes vaporariorum | reverse complement strand
GTCAACATGGTGGCAACGCTGGCAATGGTGATGATTAGTTCAATGAGGAGTGAAAACGGCGCACTAAAAGTCTGAGTTCCTCAAAAAGTGGCAAAAAACCAAATTTCTCATCAATTCATATAAACTTTCAAGACCAATTTTAATTATAGAGAACACTTTTGAAAAGTAATTCAAACCTATAGAAATGTCAGCGGGAAGTTTTAAATGAAGCATAAAAGGTCAAAAACCATGATTTTTAATGATTTTTGCCACTTTTTCAGTGGCGAGGCGTGCAATTTGGCAATGTTTCTTCCCCCACCCCTTTAAAGACATTATAGGAAGGTCGAAACAACTGGTCATCGCCGATGAGCGAAGCATTCGATTCTTTCAGTGAGTTTAAATGGAGTGAGTACATCGTTATCAAATTTCACGCCTCGCTACTGCTTTTTTTCCGCCTTAGATCATAGTGCGACGTTGCCACATCATGATGTTTTCACTTCTTTTTCCATGTACACACGCCGAGTTATTCTTAATTTCACAAAAATCGATAACGACCTAATTTTAAAATCGATTTTTTTGTCTAATTAAAACATACGCAATACAGCAGATATGGGTTTACGTAAAATATTATGTAGCTTATTAAAATCTAGCAGGAAGTTCGGCAACTGCACCATGAAATGTGACGTCATTATCACTAGGTGTGAAATTTTCCAGTTTCAAATTTATGAGCTTGACTTTGAGCTCTCAACCTCAACCCAGGGGTGCCCACGTAATATAAATCATACGAGCTACTCGTATACTACGAAATTGGGGGGGTGAAGTTTTTTTTTTTTTTTTTTTTTTTTTTTTTTTCCCCCCTGTGTCGGTCCGTTTTATTTTCCAAGGCCCTTTTTTTGACGTAACCCCTCCAAATTGTGCTTCCCCCATTCACAACTTTTACCCCCCCCCCCCCCAAACTCAAAAAACGTAATCATCCCCCCCCATCCTTAGTAGCTCCAAAATAAACCTCCCAAATCGTATCCCCCAAACATACCCCTAACTAAACCCCCAACCTCCCCCCCCCCAAAAAAAACCAACCCCCCCCCACCCCCCCCAAACCTACACCCCCTTACCAACCCCCCCCAAACCCTCCCCCCCCCCAAAATCCCCCCAACCTATACCCCCGAAGTATACCCCCAAAATTTCCCCCCCCCCCCAACGTGCCCCTAATTATACCGTCCAGTTTCCAACCCCCTTAAGTCCACCCCCCCCCCCTGTTTCCCATTCCCCCCCCCCATGTCTAGCCCCCCCATCCCAAAGTTCAGACCCCAAAGTCCCCCCCCCCCCAAATACCGTCCGAAATTCCACCCACCCCCCCCCCAGTTTCCACCCCCCGAAAATTATACGCCCTAATTTCACCTCCCTAAATTTCCCCCCCCCCCCCAACCGCCCCTCGTAATTACCCCCCTAATTTCACCACCCAAATGCCACTCTCCCCCCCCCTAGATGCCACCCCCCCCCCCCCAAAAGCCAACCCCCCCCCCCAGAATGCAAACCTCCCCCCCATATGCCAACCCTTTCCATTGCCACCCCCCCCCCAAATGCCCCCCTCTCTGAGCCTCCTCCCCCCAAACCCTATCCCCCCTCCAGTGGCGGCGTCCCCAGGGAAAGGGATAGGGGGGATAGACCCCTCTTCCACCCCAAAAGGGGGGAAAAAAAAGGAAGTAAGGAAAGGAAAAAAAAAATGAGGGGGAAAAGAGGGAAAAAAAACGAGGAAAAACATCAGAAAAACAAAAACAATAAATTAATACCTTCAAATTTTTCCCTTAAAATGTCGATCTATTAAATCCTCAAGGTATGAAACACTCCGTTTTTCAAAGAAATTGCCTAAAAAACGTTTTCTCAGACGCATCCATTCTCAACATTTTCCCGCTCTCCAGGGACAGTTTTTTTTTTTTTTTTTGCGAAAAGCGTCAAAATAAAGTGCAAATATGGTGTGATCCTTATAGGCCAGATTTCTGGTTTAAAAATGACCATCCATTTAAATAATTTTTAAACCTTTTTTTTGGCTTCTATGGTGCACTTTATGGGTACCCATCCTCTGCTTGTGGAGTAAGATATTGCGTTAATATGAAGTTAATGTTTCTTTTTTTCGTGTCTCGGGTTCCGTTCTACCTTCATTAAATTTATCGTCAGGGTTTTTAGCCTCAAAAATTGAATGCAGAAAGCCAACAAATTCGATTTTGTTTGTAATTGACGTGCAAGAATCAAATAATCTCATTATTGATGTACGTGAAACCATAAAAATCGTGAATCGTTTCCGATGGACGCTCCCAGCCCTCCCTCTCTTTCGAAAATTAGAACTATGTTCTTTACAAAACAAACTAAAAAATTTATTTATTTTTTAGTTAAACTATCCTAAAAATGCTTCAAATTCCCATTTTGGGATGCCAAAATTCCAAAAATTTTTTGGAGGGCTCCCGAACAGCTTTTTTTGCAGTGTCCTATAATCTGGCTCTCTATTTCAATAGTAGAGGACTATAACGCGCTTTCAACGAAAAAATAATGTTTTTTTTTTCTTTTAAAAATTTTGGGGAAACCCAAAAAGTTGCTAAAAAAGAGGTTTTTTTTTCGATCAAAATGTTTGCAACATCAAAAACGTAGAGTATAAGTGGCCCGAAAATGCTTTCTGAGAGTCTTAAAAGTTCAAAATTTTCTGGGGGAGGCCCCCCGGACCCCCCCCTGCCCTTTGGGGGGGATGTCCTAACCCCCAGACTCCCCCGGGATGCGGTTTTTACAAAAGTAGGGTGGTTGCCTCTGATCCTCCCCCCCCCGAGCAAAATCCCGGGTACGCCATGTTCCCCTAATTTCACTGTCCCGTGCCCCCTAATTATATCCCCCGAAATCCAGCACCGCACCCCCGGAATTTATCCCTCCCCCTAATTTAACCCCCCCCCCTCTCCAATTCTTTCTCCCTAAATCCATTTCCCCATCTATATCCCGTAATTATACCCTCTGAATTCCACCCCACCCAAATTTTACCCCAAAATTCCCACCCAAACACACGCATACCACAGTCATACCCCCCCAACGTTACTATCTAAATATACCCCCCGAACCAACCCCCAATATTCCCCTTATGTTCTTTCACTGAATACATCTTTTTATCGATACTACTCAGTACTCATGGTCTGATAAAATACTGCATGATTATGAATACCGGATAGCATGTGGCACCTTCAGCGCTTACCCGCTCATATGAAAATTTAACACTTTATGAGCTTCGAGAAAAATGTTCTATTTGACTAAGAAAGTCCTTAAAAAAGCATTGCAGAGGGTTGAATTTTAAAAAAAAAAATCGGGGGAGGCCCCCCCAATCCCCTCTTTCGGGGGGGGGGGGGGGGTCCATACCCCCGGATGGGGTAGTGGGAGTTTGATATTGGGAGGGGGGGTAACTCGTATGCAAGCTTGGGGGGGTTGGGCACCCCTGCCTCAACCAATCAACCATCATGTGAAGGAACGATATTGATAATGACAATTCGATTAATTCGGATAGTTCGGATAAAAATGGTCCCTACAGGTCCATATAAAGTCCATAACCGATTCCCTATAGTATGAATATGTATGGATATCGTATGGGTATACGTGTTGATATACTTCCAGATCCATACATATCCATGTATAAGAACGAGACAAAAATGGGAACTAACAATAAGCCAAAAAGGGGGCTATTCATGTGTGTGTATAGATATCATATTCATATAGATCCATACATGTCCATACTCTGCACAGGGAATTGGTTATGGACCTTCTGATGGCCCTGTATGGACCATTTTTGCCAGGGTAAGTGTTCGCAAGTTGTTGTCTCTCTCTCTCTCTCTCTCTCTCTCTCTCTCTCTCTCTCTCTCTCTCTCTCTCTCTCTCCTCTCTCTCTCTCTCTCTCTCTCTCTCTCTCTCTCTCTCTCTCTCTCTCTCTCTCTCTCTCTCTCTCTCTCTCTCTCTCTCTCTCTCTCTCTCTCTCTCTCTCTCTCTCTCTCTCTCTCTCTCTCTCTCTCTCTCTCTCTCTCTCTCTCTCTCTCTCTCTCTCTCTCTCTCTCTCTCTCTCTCTCTCTCTCTCTCTCTCTCTCGAAAATAGGTCATAGAAAGGCTATAAATAGTCAAATGAATGGTTATGCCTGCTAAGTCTCCTACATGGCAACACTGTTTACAACGGAATACTGGTTTTAATCCCGAATTCTGTAACTTGCATATTTTACGTGGAGCTAGAGCACTCGGGTGGATAACCAGCTGCACGCTTTGGCGCGCATTGAGATGCTGAATAATAATTATGAATGGTCTTGCGGGCGACAAGACCTGAGAAAAGTTGAGAGAGGTTAGGGAAGGGGAGGGGGGAGGGGGGATAAAAAACGGATATGCAGCCGTCTGCACTCTGCAGTGTTTTAAACAAGACTTTACGAGAGTACAGGAGGTGCGAATTCTCGAGGTATTGATCCGAGGTTGCAAGATCGAAACATCTTTTTCCCAGAAAACTATAGCGCTGTTGGTAAATTCATCGTAAGTTGAGCTTTATTTAAATAGATTCTAGTCTTGATAAGAGAACCATAAGTATTACCGGATTTTTACAATTTTTAGTGCTAGTGTTTGAGGATGCTTAAAACCGATTTTTAAAGGATTTTTAATAAATTTTACTTTAATTTGATTCAATTTTAGAAATGAAACTTGGTTGTTAAAGACCCAAAGCCTATGGCTGAGTATATGGTCCAAACGAAAATCGAGACAATTTTCAATAGGAAAAAAGCAGTGTTCCAAAATAGTGTCTCTATAGTTTCTCACCTTAATACAAGGGCTGTTCAAAAAGTACCTGGACTGATGCTGTAACTTTGTAACTAAGCTAGGCAAAGACTGTGCCTAGCTTAGTTACAAAGTTACAGCATCAGTCACAGACCTGATCTTGATTTCATGTTAAAGATAATTAAATTTTCTATCGATTGAGACCAAGATCAGCTCATTTGGCTAAAAATTAAAAAAGGCATTCATGACCAAAAACGGCATAGAAAGTATTCTTCACCTACCGTACGACCCTGATTTAGCATTATGTGATTTTTGGATGTTTCCTTTGCTGAAAAAAGGATTGCGCGGTCGAAAATTTGAGTCAAGAGCAGAAGTCATGGAGATGGTTCAACAGTTTCTCAATACCATTCCTGTAGATGAGTTTAGAAAAATACTCGTGCAGAAATGGCCAGAAAGCATGAGGAAATGCATTAAACTCGATGGAGATTACTTTGAAAAGGAAAAGGTGTCTATCTCTAGTAGGAGTCTGTCGAAAGCGAATAAGAAAATTAAACATCGCATTCTTGGTATAAGAAAAAAAAAATACTCATTAAAAACCGTAGGGGGTCAACTTTTTTTTCTTCTTCAAACTGCAGTAACTTTTTTAATTTTCAACCAAATGAGCTGATCTTTGGTTTCAATCGATAGAAAATTTAATTATCTTTAACATAAATCAAGATCAGGTCTGTGCCTAGCTTAGTTTCAAAGTTACAGCATCAGTCCGGGTACTTTTTGAACAGCCTTTGTACACGGAAAAAAAACTTCTGTCGTGAGAACAATAGTTCCGTTGTGACTACCACGATTCACGACCCATATTGATCCCCACGAATCGGAGTAGCCACAACCACGAATCTTTATTGGTAATTTTACCACGAATCGTTGTTTAATTACCACGAATCGTTGTTTAACTACCACGAATCGTTGCTTAACTACCACGAATCGTTGTTTAATTACCACGAATTGTTGTTTAATTACCACGAATTGTGGTTTCTCTACCAAGGACTGGTAATATTGCCACGAATGACCCCAGAGCACATATAATTATAATTTAGACAGGAAACACGAGAGTTCAGCAAAATTCCACTTTAGACTCATTAGTTCGCACTTGTTAGAATACTTTTTTTTTTTTTTTTTTTTTTTTTTTTTTTTTTTTTTTTTTTTTTTTTTTTTTAACGTATGCACGGGGAAAAGAAGTTGCATCATACTTGTAACCTACTTAGTGACGGCTCTTAAAATTTGGCAACCACGTTTTTAGCCATTTGCACCAATGAAAAAGCATTGCTTTCTTAAGGATTCGATGAGTGGGTCCTGAAGATCAGTGGCTGTCCTTGGGGATGCTTTGGAGGCAGGCTCAAGCACCCCCCCCCACTTTTTTAGTAAAGGGCTCAATAAAAGGGAAAAGTGAATGTCATAACACATAAACCCCCCACCCCCCTTCCTGTAAAAGGGCTCAAAAAAAGGGAAAAGTGAAAGTCATAACACCTAGCCCCTCCCCCCCTCACTTTCATAGGAAGTAGGGTTCAAGAAAATTAAACAGCAAATAAAAAAAATTTCTCAAGCCCCCCCCCCCCCCCAATTTTGAACCCAAGGACTGCCACTGCTCGAGATCGATTATTAATAAACGTAGGTTCAAATGGAGAGAATCTGTTGTTGCCACATTGCACAAGACACCACTAAATCAACTTGCTGGTGAATTCTACTATCTCGAATCCTCGATTTCTGCCTCTCATTCCAGTGTTTAAGTGATTAAATGTAAATGGAACTTAACGCTGAACTCTTCAGAAAGGAAAATAGGGGAAAAGGGAGGATAGATGCATAATAAATCAAATAAAGAGTGGGCTTAAAAATTCTTTATCACCAAGGTGGGGAAAAATTTGAATGAATTCAGTGGGCATATTAATATTATCATCTCCTTTTCTTTAAATTTTCGAGAGAGAGATTTCTAATCAAACAGTCCAATTTTGCATTGCTTACACATGACTCAAATTACTTACATTCCAAATGATTGTATGTATAATTCATTTAGAAATGACAAATATCAATTTGCCGATCCCAGAGCAAATCAATACTGCGTCTTTCATTTCAAATTCTTAAAGAGAGGTGAGCAAAAGTTTGTATTTTCTCAAGGGACTCTTAGATACTCTAATTTTGAATGTATTTGAATCCATAAGTAAACATTTAGAACTGTTTATTCTTACACAGAGGATGAGCACTTTCATTGCCAAGGAATTGAGGCCTGAGGGGCTTTTTGAATAAAGAGCAAACCTTTACGGGCAATCTTCAAAATGATGAGATAAAGAGCTTCTCATTTATCAATTGGAAAAGCACTAGGGCTTTAAATTAAGATCAAACTTCCTTTGATCCAATGAGAAAATGTAACGTTCATGTTTCCACAGGAAAGAATTCTATTTTATTGTTCAACAGACAGCGGAAACTTTCCTATGAACTTTTAACGGAAAAATTTGGATGGCATTTTAGGTTAGAGGGACAGATTACACAGTAATCCTCAGAGATTTTGAATGAATGAAATGCTGCAGCATCATAGGAGATAAAAAAATAACAAATAGGTAAACAAAGGAAATGCAAATTGAATATCATCTGAGTGACTCACCCAGAATCCAGCTATTCATTAGGAGTAATGCTATGAAACTGCCCCTAATCAAATCACTGTTATTCTTGAAACAAGGAGAAAGGTTGAGGATCAAATCCATCTGAGAGGTAAACATTCGAAACAAAACATGGTCAAACCATCTTAAGTGTTTCATTACTTAAGAGACCCAAGAATTAAATGAATATTTGACATACAGATGCTAGATTATTTATGCCCACTTTACGGTGAAGATTTCGTGCACAGTAAATCACTGAAAAAAATAAAAAACTCTACGGAACAGATGGTATTTACTCTACGATCACAACGAAATTCACAAAAACAATGGAAAACGAATGCATAGTTGTTACGCACATTGACACTGAACACACGGAAATTAAAAACAGAAAGGTCGATCAAACGATTCTCACTAAGACGAAACAAATCTTCAGTCACAGAGACACCGAAATTCCTTACGTTGACACAGATAATGAAAAATAATTCTTTTAAATACTGATTGTTTGCGAAATTAAATGAGAGAGACTGCGAGCGGCGTGCAACTTCTCTTGTGAGTTGTAACTCTGAATTCGAGGTTAGGCTAACATGACCACTAGCGCCGGTCGTGTGCATCGCGCGCGGTAAATTTAAACTCACAGTTTTATGACAACAAACTACGGTTTCTTAACCACGACAAATGTGTTTTTATCACTTCAGTGGTTTAATTACGCAGAACGTCTTTACCACGAACTACGATCTATCGAGACTACCCTACCATACCTGTGGTGGTATTTAAACCACGAACTCTTGCTGCGGCTATCATATTATGAGTAAATTTACGCATAATCTATCTACCAAGTTACCGTGGTAAATTTACCAAATCTTTTTTTTCCGTGTAGTTGAGGAATATGTTTCCATTTCTGTCTTTGGACATAAACTGGTCCTCAATATTTTCGGACCACTTATTGAGAGTGGCCAAATATTTTCGCGGAGAAGTATGCGTATTTAGGCCCAAAAAACAATCGGGCAGTTGCAAGGGTCTGAAATATTGGGGTTTTTTTTTATAAAGAAAATGAAAGTACTTGATGAGCTGAGAACAAAGGTACCATTTGATTTCTAATTAAGTCCCATTGTTCCGGATATGAGATGTTGGCCCGAATGGGTCTGTTGCAAACTTTTGCTATAACGATTGAGAGTGTTTAATCTAATGTAAAATCGCCTGAAAAGTCCATTGGTGACATCAGAAAGTAATAAATTCCAATAATAAACTCACAAGAAGTGTTTAATGAAATCCAAGATGGCGGAGACATATCGAGCAATCTGTATGCATGCACCGTGAACATCCAAGGATGTCCAACTTTGACAACCTTACTGGAGGTAGAGGTTATGTGTTTGTTTACGTTGTGATTGGTTGTGATCGATATTATGAGGTTGGCTATCCTTGGATGTTCGTGGTGCATGCATACAAATTGCTCGATATTTCTCTGCCATCTTGGATTTCATTAAACGCCTCTTGTGAGTTTATTATTGCATTTTATGACTTACTGATGCCACCAATGGACTTTTCAGGTGATTTTACTTAACATTAAACTCTCTTAATTGTTGTAGCAAAAGTTTGCAACAGACCCATTACCTTGTTTTAAATATTGGAATTTCGCGTAGTGACGTCACTACGCACACGATTTTTTTATCTCCAGAACCGGGACACTTAGGGGAAAGAATCAAAGGCACCATGGTTTTCAGCTCATCAAGTACTATCATTTTCGTTATAAAAAACAAAATTTGTGACCCTTGCAACTGCTCCATTTGATTGAAAATGCGCTGGATTTTTAATTATTGGGAATATAATTTTGGACCGATCCCTAAAAGGACGAAAATAATTGGACGAATGTTCTTGTAAGCATAGCAAAAGTTTGCGAAAGAGCCCCATTCGCTGTAAAAGAGATTATGCGAGTGAAACAAATACTTAGAGAGACGAACGCAAATAAGCTTGAATGGGCAATAAGAACGTGGGTGGCGTAGGGAGGGTGAAGGGGGCGGAAGAATGGTGATTGGCGGGGGGGGGGGGCGTAGAGAAAGGGAAGCCGTGACCCTAGCTTGAAAATTTATCCATTAAAGACTAAAGTCAAAGTCATTAACCTTCACTTTGAGACGTCCCCTTCTATTCCTGGTATAGTCTTGCCGCGAGCGTACAGAACAAGATTGTAAATGTTGTGTCCAACGAAAGCGCAAAACTAGGTGCTTCGCTGAAATTTGCTTCTCAATCGACGCTATATAGGAAGTGGGAAATTTAGAAAAAAAAATATCCACTCAAATATGGCATTCACAGTACATTTTGTTGCGCAACATAACTTTCAAATTTTCATGAAGTCAAAAACAAAGAGCCGAGGTTAAATTTTAATAAGAAAGTTAAGGGTCACGTATTTTTTTTCAACCACGAATGAATAAAGTCTCGTAATCATTAATTTTATTACTGTGGATGCATCTGCGCCTGCGGAAATGTTGTCAGCTGCCAGAGGTTGTCAATTTTAATTGTTTTTTTTTCTCCTTTTTTTTAAAGTAGTAACCCTGCTTGGAGGGAGTTTATTTTATACTTAATTTACATAGAAAAAATAATACATACCTGAATGGGCAAACCCCTCCAGGGGTTTACTGCCCCCCAGGCTCAGGGGTTAGGTTATCTCTCTCTCTCTGCTGAACGGAAAACAAGTGTTAGAAAAGGATACTGACAGGCAATGGCGTACGCAGGAATTAGTCTCTCTCGCTCTTTTCCCGTTTGAGTGTGTGCACTAGAAAAGGAAAGAGACAGGGGCTGAACACACGTTCGAGCCCCTGTTACCATCCTTTTCTTTCTCACGTGTTCAAATGGGGAAAGAGAGAGAAACACTAATTCCTGTGTACCCTACTGCTGACAGGGGCTAATGACGCGTGACTATGCCGCTAATCTATCCTTTTCTGACTCATGCGTTTAAATGGGTAAAGAGGGAAACGGGAAAATACCTGATTCTGCTAAGTGGATTATAGATCCAGATTTGACGATATATACGCTATGGGTGACATCGAGAAGAGATATGGCGAGATGCCACCGGCTTCCAGATCGAATAAATATTTACTATCGCAGATACTGAAACAATATTGTCACCCGCAAAAAGAATGGCTTAACAATATCAACGAACGCGGTGGCGCGATCTTAGAGGTAAGGAGGTGGGGGTGGGGGTGGGGGGGGAGGAGACATGCCAAGCTCAAGTCGGTCAATATCGTAAAGCATATGATCAATAAATCGACCGTTGCTTTTTCCTTGTCGTTGAAAATTACAGTAAGCGCACAGTGGCGATGGCGTCGCTTGTCATCTGGCAACGTTGCGATTGGTTTAAACCCCTGCAAAATATCGATTCTAGAGAGTGCTCTGTATCTCTGTGCACCTGCAATAGTTCGAGATTTTTTACGCGTTCAAATGAAGCAGCGAGCGTGCATCGACGCACGCGAGCATTCCGACACACGTCACGACCAAGATACCATGAATACTCGGGCGAAAAAAAGGAGCATTCAAAGAACTTGAATTAGAAATGTAGTAGAGAGAGAGAAAAACATTAACATTCGTGAGGTGGGTCAATTAATAAACCCTGAAATTCAAAGAGATTACATGCAAATGTTCTAATATAAAAATTAAAAGGAAAAAAAAAGTATGGCATTTGCGGAAAAATTGTCCACCTTGGCAACAGGTGGAGTGATATTGCGGGACGGACTTGGTCCATCGGCTCCCTCCCCTTCACAACCACACCCCTCCTTACTCTTCAGCACCACCCTTCTTATCCCCAACACTCCTTGTCTCATTTTATCAAATCAATAGCTTTCGCTGTGGCGACAATATTTACGCTTTCGGGTCGAGCGAAGATTTGATTGAAACAATGATTCCATGCGAAAAGCGATTCTTTTTCATTCGTTTTGGTAAATAACCAGCAAGGCGACTTGTCGTCAGCAATTTATCTTTTTTCAGTCGGAAAGACAAACAAAAGCAGCTGAAAGTGGCCGTTTCCATCAAAGCATCTATCAGGAAAGTTGCTCTCTGTGTTTTGACAACGGGTGGGAAAGATGAAGGGGAGCGTTTGTGTTGGTATTAGCAACAATGGACGGGGTGACGCGGGCGGTGGCGATAGATAGCACACTGTCCAATATCTAACGCAGCTCTGCCATTTCTCATTTACGTCAATAATGTAAAATTTTTGAATTTCCCGCTATTTCTCATTTACGTCAATAATGTAAAATTTTTGAATTTCCCGCGAAATTTGCCAACAGTGATTGAGCAAACCTTGCGACGCGACATTGGAAATTGCGATAGGTCTGAAATATGGAGACTCTTATGCCCCTGCCACATCTGCTTTCAGGAGTGGTTCGCGGGTTCAAAAGTAGGGGGGCTGGAAAAAATGGTATGACTTTTTTTTGTTTTTGGTTTTTTTATGTTGTATGTTTTTGTTCCTTCTCACTTTAGCCTCCTCCGGCCATATTCAGAAATGGGGCTTCAGTAATCACGGAGAAAAAAAAAATCGGTTAAAAGAACTGAACTTCGGCTCATATGGAACACCGAGGTGTTCGGTTACAGTAACCAAAGTTTTCGGTTGTGAGTACCGAACTTCAGTTAGGAGTACCGAAGGTTTCGGTATAAGAGTGACTAATGCTATGACTCACATTTCGTTCCTACTAAACCACTTCGGTACTCCTAACTGAAGTTCGGTATACTCACTACTGAAAACTTCGGTTACTGGAACCAAACATTTTCGGTGTTCCATATGAACCAACGTTTTTTCTCCGTGTATGACCTGCGTTTTTCCAATTTTTGTAGCATTTTTCTAGAAAATGTTGGGGGCGTCTTGACCCCCCCCCCCACAGAACGCCACAGAACGCCACTTCCTGCTTTGAAACGTGACCCTCAAATTTCCTCAAAAAAGGTGCTCAACATACCTTCTAAACCAACGACTGGAAGACAGCCTCTGTAGAATTTCAAAACGCAACCGATTGACTCAAGCATGGCAATTTAAAAATGTCAACTATCCTAGAGCAGATAAGAGGAAGAATAGAAGATCATGGAGACTTACGGATACCGCAATATTCATATCAAAACATCAAAATGCGGAGCAAAAGTCACTTACCTAGAACAGACAAAGAAAGAAAAACCATAAATAAGTAACTCAGTGATTCACAGATAAAGATGGGAGAAGAAGAGGGAACGAAACTTTGATACACACATGAAATAAATGAAAGAGGGGAGGCTATCAACAATAAGTATAGTGTGTCTTAAACCATGTCAAAAGACGTAATTTGTTATGGCATCTCAGATGTTGGTGTCGAAATTTTCGGCACCATTTGGTGTCCCCGCCTCTTTTTATTGCAGCCAATGAAATTAATTTTGAAGATTTGTTTTGATGTCGAGATAAGTTCACATGATGTCCGCAGGAGGCAGTATTGTATAGTGTTTACTATTTTGGGTGTTGTGGGGATGGATTGGAGGTTAGGATTCTACATCAACATGGCGATCCAACACCAAGCTCGCGAGCACCAAGGTTATAGATTAAAGAGGTATGCTCATCTGACTTCGCGCCTTAAATTCAGTAGCGCGAAGTTCAAAATCCAGATCCAAGATGACCGACAAAAGCAGAAAACATTGTACACTCTTTCCAGAAAACATCGGACTATTTTCTGCTTTTCTGGAGAGGGAGCCCAATGTTTTCTGGAAAGAGTATACAATGTTTTCTGCTTTTGTCGGTCATCTTGGATCTGGATTTGGAACCTCGCGCTACTGACTGTGAGGCGCGAAGTCAGATGAGCATACCTCTTTAATCTATAACCTTGCGCGAGCACGGTGTCGCATTTGGGCATCATTGGTGCCGGAACAGTGTTGCCAAGCGTAATTTACAGTGTTGCCTGAATTATTACGACGCGATAGGCTCCACCTTAGCTCCTCCCACTTTTTACGACACCGAAAACGAAACACGACTGGTGCCGAAAAACTGGTCATCGGACACCAGCGATGCCATAACAAATTACGGCTATAAAGTCCTGTCAAGCCATGTCAAGAGGCAACATCTCTCAGGCGAGAGGACCGATTGCAAACGGGACGGATAGTCCTTCGTTTAATGTAAAATAATGGAGCGCAAATGTGTCTCCACCAATCAACAGCGAGGACCCTCGACTTGAAAATGGCGTCGAGGACCGTCCGCGTCTGTTCCTGCGGAAACAAAATGAGCCTAGGGACCGAAAAATGTTGGAACAGATGATACCTCCTCTTAGATGGATGGTGAGGACATAAGCTATCTTAAAGCATGTTCGAGTCCTCACCATTCATATAAGTAGAGCGACCATTTTGTCCCAACATTTTTTGACCCCAGCAAATGGGGTACCGGACGGACGGTCCTGCGATTAATGTAAAATCGGGCGCAAGTTGTGTCTCAACCAATCAACAGCGCGGTTACCCGACTTAAAAATGGCGTCGAGAATTGGCCGTCCTTTACTCTATTTGGGCCCTGGGACCAATAAATGTTCGGTACAGACGCGCAAACGGTCCCCGAAAGACGTTGGATGGTGAGCGTTTTCGTGTGGTTTTAAATGGCCGTGCGTGCTCACCAATCATCATGTGGGAGCAGGACCGAATTATTCCGATTTATTTGTCCCTTGGGGCCTGGCGGTCGAAAAATGTTGGGACGAATCACTCTACTTATGTGGCTGGTGAGGACTCGAACATGCTATAACATAGGTTATGAGCAATCTGGCAACTGTGTATTCTTCCCATTTGAATGAATGATAAACAATCGATTCTTGAAGGGTCTATAGCAACGTGACTAATCGAACATTTCTAATGCAATCAAATGGGAAGAATACATTTTTGCCAGATGACTGGATCCGCCAATGACTCGAAGGAGGAGTATTGTTTTCTCCCAACATTTTTCGGTCCAAGCCAGATAGAACTAATCCAGTCAGCTCCTATAACCTCAAAATAAGCGAATTCTGGGACCAATTAGAGTCCCTATATACTATGAGAGTTGCGCCATTGCTGATTCCATTTCTGATTGGCTCTCAGATTTAGGCTGTCAAGAAAGCCCCAAGAGACAAATGCAAAATGGCGGAGGGTTTGTTTACTTTTCGCGAACTCGCTTTCATTACTCATTTGAAGTAATAGTGACCGCGGTAATTTTTTTGAATTTTTCCTCTGCTTGAATTTCATTACGGGGAACAATATCTCTTTCAATAACGACCGTTATTGTTCAGAATCTGAACCTAACCTATAAGAGATAGCGAAATAGTGGCAACAGCGTAGAGGCAAATGGCCATCCGCCATTTGCAATTTGCCTCTTGGGGGCTCCATTGATCCGCTTCTTCTTCTTCATTTTGACAATCTTATCGCAAATCTCATAGTATATAGGGACTCAAGGACCAATAAATGTTCGGTACAGACGGTCCCCGAAAGACGTTAGATGGTGAGCGTTACGTGTGCTTTTAAATGGCCGTAGGTGCACACCAATCATCTGGGTGTAGGACCGTCTGGGCGTCTGTACCGAACAATTATTGGTCCCTGATAGCGTAGGCTTTACACGTGCGCTACCATAGGAATGATCCAACGCTACCGGTGATAAGTGATGTACAGCCATAAAACCTCCCCTCCCCCTTCATTATATAATCAGTTCGCTTTCCGCGACAAAAATTTGACTGAAAATAGGAGGCGTCGCGTCGTCGTCCTACGTGGATAAGTTTAGACAAGTTTGCAATTCGTAATCAATCACCTGTTAAACGATTCGCTGATAACTCCTATCTCAACTTAACTCAACTCGACTCGTCGCAAAGGAGCGAGCCGTGAGTGGTTTACTTAAATTGCTTTGACATTGAACTGCTTCTCAGCGAGAAGATAACCGGCAGCAGAGTCCGTCGACTCCGACAGTATGAAGTCGTCGCAGCAGGGGACAAAATTACTGCAAACACAAGCCTCGCGAATTTTGTTTTTTTTTGTTTTGCTTTTTTTTTTGTTTTTGTTTTTTTTTTTTTTTGCCCGTGCTGCTTAATTTGACAGTTGACACCGCTGGAAAGGTAATAATTTTTAAGGTTTGCATGTCAAGCTGGCTGTCGCACTTTGGAGCGGAACGTGGACTTTTTCGGACAACGAACTGCGTCGATAAAAATATTGTTTACACGCTTTTAAAACACAGTAATACTTGTAAAAATAAAAAAAAAAAAAATAAAAAAAACCATTAAAAAAATGCCTCCCGGCAGGCCGGTAAGACGAAGTAGATTCCATGCTTGGTTACATCATTTTTTCAAAAATTTAAATATAGGTTATAATTTTCGTTAAATTTTTTTTTTTTTATTTCATCAGCTGCTCAAAATCCAAATATTATTGTGAAAAAGATTATATTACCAATAGAGAAATGTGTAATCTTTACAATGCAAGTGAGAAATAAAAGCTAGGTTATTTAAGTTTTTCACAAATTTCAATAAATAGGTTATGTTATGATTTTCTTTGAATTATTCATTTTTTTTTTTTTTTTTATCAGCTGTTCAACATTTAAATAAAAATACCCATGAGAAAAAGATTATAGTACCAAGATAGAAAAATGTGTAATCTTTGTAACGCTAATGAGGAATAAATCTGAATAAGAGCAGCTGATCAAACAAGAAAATAAATAAATAACGTACCTAAGCAACAGTGTACGTGTAAAACAAAGAAAGAGCAATTATACCAGTGCACCATCCTTGTCTTTCACATGTAAAATCCCATAAGAAACTAAATAGCTCGTAAAACACGTAAAACACAAGGAAAATTTAAGAAATGGAGCATACGAACTAAAAACATCCTCCACGATATATACTAAAATTTTTGAACCAAAAAAACAATTTCTTCATATAAAAACACTGCCAAAAAACCCGAAAAACACATCACTATAACTCGCTGACAACGCAAAAAACGAAAAAATGACTCGAGTAAAAAAGTTGCGTATCAAAACGGCTAACATAAATTTCCCCAAAAAAAATACTCAAAACAAACACTCCTAAAAATAAACCTCAATAACACATTTTACGACTCAAACACGGCCCATAACGCGAAAACTAACTGTCGGATTTACACCATCTTCGAACTCATCCAAGAATTAAACCCCAAAGAATAGTTGAGACAAATTTCAAAAATAAAAAACCCAAAAAATTTCGAACAGGATCGTGGGACATAAAAACGGTAAAACTGGCTGAAAATATATATATATATATATATATATATATATATATATATATATATATATATAATATATATATATATATATATATATTTTATATATATATATATATATATATATTTTATAAAATATAAAATATAATATATATATATATATATATTTTATATATATATATATGTCGTTGTTACGACTCATCAGGTGGGCTTACTCGAAGCTGCCTCTACTCAATGTTTTTCGCACACAGCAAGTCGTCGAAACGACACTGCTGACATAGATGAATATGGTAGATGGCGCGGGAGCATTTGCTTCTCGCGTCATGTCAGCAGTGTCGTTTCGACGACTTGCTGTGTGCGAAAAACATTGAGTAGAGGCAGCTTCGAGTAAGCCCACCTGATGAGTCGTAACAACGACGAAACCGGTCGTGGCGCTCTCGAAACGCTGTCCTCGCTCATGCATTTCTGTTGCACCTGCCTGAGCTGAACTCTCTCCCCCCTGTGTTTTTTACACGTACTTACATTATTTTTTAATGTTATTTTTTCTTTTTTGGCTTTGTTGTTTCTCCAAACTTTAGAGTCTGACCAACTCTAAAGGTATTCATCATTTATTTTTTGGCCATTTTTTGTGTGTTTTATTACGTATAGTCACTGCGGAGATGGTGCTTTTTTCCCGTTCGGGAGCCGGCGGCTGTTGTAGAACGCGTTCGCTTCTCTAGCCGTCCGGTTTTATCTTTTTCTCTGGTCTTGCTTTTTTCATCTGAGAGTTGTTCAGCTTCTATGGTAGATGGCGCGGGAGCATTTGCTTCTCGCGTCATGTCAGCAGTGTCGTTTCGACGACTTGCTGTGTGCGAAAAACATTGAGTAGAGGCAGCTTCGAGTAAGCCCACCTGATGAGTCGTAACAACGACGAAACCGGTCGTGGCGCTCTCGAAACGCTGTCCTCGCTCATGCATTTCTGTTGCACCTGCCTGAGCTGAACTCTCTCCCCCCTGTGTTTTTTACACGTACTTACATTATTTTTTAATGTTATTTTTTCTTTTTTGGCTTTGTTGTTTCTCCAAACTTTAGAGTCTGACCAACTCTAAAGGTATTCATCATATATATATATATATATATATATATATATATATATATATATATATATATATATATATATATATATATATAATTTTCAACGAGTGGTATTTTCTCACTTAGGGGACCATGAAACGTGCTCATTTGATAAAATTTCCCGAAAAATCCAACATCGCACCCTCTGCAATAAGTAGATTCCTGGAATCTACTTAAAAGGGGGAGGGGGTTTATCACAGTGAAAAATAAAAAAACAAATAAAAAAAAATAAAAAATAAAAACATAAAAACACTTTTTTCTGATGTGATATGGCTCCAACGGAGTATTTCGGAGAGTTGATTTCATTTCAGGAATCATATTTGACCGAACGATAAAATTTTACATTAAATGGGGCAATTGCAAGGGTTCGAAATGTGTTTTTATAAAGAAAATGAAAGTATACTTGATGAGCTGAGAACAAAGATGCCTTTGGTTTCTAATTTAATCCTATTGATCCGGAGATGAGATTTGGACGCAAAATACATTGTTTTAAATGGGAATCCCGTGTAGTGAACAAGTGACGTCACGACGTACACGATTTTTTACACAAGTGTACATCTCCAAAGCCGGGACACATAGGAAAAAACCATAGGCACGATCGTTTGCAGCTCATCAAGTACCATCTTTTTTTTTTTTTTTTTATAAGAAACACAAAATTTCAGACCTTTGCAACTTTCCCATTTTAAACTTTTTGTCCACGATGGCCAAATAATAAGAATAAGCGCCAAAATGGAAAGATTAGCTGCGTATTTTTAACTCGCTGCGATGCTATAGAAATAGTCATAATGGGAGAGGGGGGGGGGAGATTAGGACTTGGACTGCCATTTTAAGAAATTAGTGCTTACATTAGAACAAGTCCTCACTCAGAAGTTAGAGTGGTTGCCGCTCGAGAAATTGAAGGAGCTTCTTCCATTTATAGTAAGATCTCAACACAAAGCCTTAAGATTTGTGTTCTTTATTACTACCTCAATTGCGTGTATTTTTACTTTCGAGTTGACTTCACTTCATCGCGGGTTTAAGTAGAAATTGTCTTCAAATGGTGAAGCCTCTTCAATTTCTAAGCGGCAACCGTCCCAACTCTCTGAGTGGGGACTTTGTTCATAGGCACCCTGTATAATTAACTTCTTCTTTTCGTTATTTTTGCGTCTGGCTGTCACAGTCACACATTGGAACGAAACGAGGCATACTTTTTGGAGAACGATCTGCGCGGATGAAGAGATTGGTTTTTACGTTTTTAAAAAACGTGGCGTGGTGATGGTGATATCTATCAAAAAAAAAAGAAAGAAAGAAAAAAAAAGACACATTTATGTATGTATAAAACAAACGAAAATAAGGTGGTTTTTTACACCAGGCACGACTTGCTCAGAACATATTGTTTGGCCGTAAGCTTTGCAACTCTTTGCTTCGTTCCTGATACTATGAGAATGAGATCAAAGTTGAGACGCATGAAAGTCAAACCTATAAATCACGAAAATCGCAAAAATGCTGTCTTCTCGATTGCCCGATGCGATGACCCTGCCGAGGAACTTCGAGGTCCACGGGCGCGGGCCCCTGGACCACAATCAACTGGACAGCAGAACCTCCACCCGCCAATACAATCGCCGCCTTGCTAAACTGAAAGTTTCCTGTAGGCTACATACCGTAACTGCGACCTGTCTTGGGCGCTGATTACTTGCTCAAAACAAAGTTTAATAAAATTGGGGTCATCGCTTAGCTTTGATGTGGCATAAAGAGCAAGCAAAATTGTATTCAAAATGCCACGACATCGATGAGCGTGCAATCAGCGATTTAGAAAATAAACGATTACATCAGCGTTTAGGGTCGTTATAGCAATGTTTTCCGATAGACCGGGCGGATGCATGAATTTCTCTCTCTCTCTCTCTCTCTCTCTCTCTCTCTCTCTCTCTCTCTCTCTCTCTCTCTCTCTCTCTCTACTCTCCCTCCTCTCTCTCTCTCTCTCTCTCTCTCTCTCTCTCTCTCTCTCTCTCTCTCTCTCTCTCTCTCTCTCTCTCTCTCTCTCTCTCTCTCTCCTGCCATTTGAACAAATGCGTTAGAGAAGGATAGCAGAGGTGGCCATCACGTGACTTTAGCCCCTATCTCCGTCCTTTTCTAACGCAAGCGTTCAAATGGGAGGAGAAAGAGAGACAGACAAATTCCTACATCCGCTTATATGGATCGTACCTGCTCGTTAAACCAGTAATTGAAAAATTATTAGTGTTTTTTATTTCGTTTTTCATTTATCAATAAAAAATTCATTCTTTCATTCATTACTGCATTTTTTTCTTTTTTTTTCCAACAGCAAATTTTCTGGAGGGGGCATGCCCACCCCCCTCCCCCTGGCCCAATAATATATAGCTATACAAACATGTGATCAGATCGGTTAAACTATCAAAACTAGATAGCTTTTTTTATTCCAACTTGAACCTTGATTTTCATAAATTACGATCGATTCAGTACAAAAAGCTGTCATTTCCCAGCAATATTGGGAGCTCCGAACCTAGCTCGGGACATCTTTTAATCGCGTCAGCAGAATCATCAACATTATAGCACCGCAAACGGCCGTCAGCACATTCAAAGTTGCGACGAATGCATGGCATGGACAGATCATCGTCTGCACTGAGCGGTGCGCAGCACGATAGTTCAAACGCGGCGCAAAAAGAAAACCATCAATCGAATGCATTGCAATAAAAAAATTTCGCCGTCATTGAAAATTCTTCGAAGAAATATTCCGTCGTTCAATTGAATTCCTATCGAAAACAAAACAATCCGAGAGAAAATGTGTGGAGGGGGGGGGGGGTTAAAAATGGTATAGAGGCACGCGACGACGACATTCGCGGAAGATTCTGCTGATTTCGCGCGTATAAAGCAGAAACTTCATCACAGACGTCTTTTCGCGACAAAGCTAAATTGAAATTAAATTCTTTTCAAGTCAACTAACGACGGGTAGGATTCACAGCTTCGTCAAACTTATTGTATATATTCATAGCAAAACCGACGGAAGAAGTATCTCATAAGCGACATTTTTGACGAAATTCAGCCAAATGGGCAACTTTGGTTGTGTTTGTGTTTTTTATCAAGAAAATGGGGCAGTTGCAAGGGTCTAAATTCTAAAATGTTGTGTTTTTTATATAGAAAATGATAGTACTTGATAAGCTGAGAACAATGAATGATGCCTTTGGGTTTTTCCTAAGTGTCTTGGTTTGTGGTTCGCACACACGTGCAAGGAGCGAAAATTCGTGCACGGAAAAAAAAAGATTAGTGAAAATAACCATACGGATACCTGATTTTGGCACCTACTAGATGTTATGGTAAACTTGACCAGAAGTATGGTACATTTACCGATACTTTGAGTAAATTTGACATGCAATCACGTAACATCACCTAGTACCTAGTCAAAACATAGTATACTTCTGGTTAACATTACCATAACATCTAGCAGGTGCCAAAATCAGGTATCCGTATGGTTATTTTCACCGTAGTTTTTTCCGTGTGCGTGTAGTGACGTCACTACGCGGAATTCCCATTTAAAACAATGCATTTTTGGCCAAAATCTTACCTCCGGAACAATGGGACTTAATTAGAAACCAAAGGCATCTTTGTTCTCAGCTCATCAAGTACTTTCATTTTCTTCATGAAAAACACAACATTTCAGACCCTTGCAACTGGCCCATTATATAGTACTTGATGAGCTGAGAACAATGGTGCCTTTGGTTTTTTCCTGTGTGTCCCGGCTTTACACACGTGTAAAGTTGTAAAACATCGTGTGCATAGCGACGTCACTATACCCCCATTAAAAACAATGTGTTTTGGGCAAAAATCTCATCTCTGGAACAATGATACTTAATTAGAAAACTAAAGGCATCTTTGTTCTCAGCTCATCGCAAAAACTTCCATTTTCTTTATAAAAAACACGACATTTTAGGCCCTTGCATCTGCCTCATTGTAAGTATGAATGGATTCTCAGATGCTCCTCAATTGAGGCGTTTTATGTAAAAAGGGGTTCTTTGCAGTTTTGTAATTGGAAGAAGAACGCATTCAAAGTTTTGCAACTTGATTTCTACCGATCTGGCTACCTAGATGGCCAATGTAATTTTTTTTTCCTAAAACTAGGTTTCTTTACGGACATAAAGGCTTAAAGTTTCTTAAAATCCGTGTATTTCTGTGTTTTACACAATATTTTGAAGTTGACTCCTAGGAACCCCTTTTTACGAAAAACGGGTCTCGCCGCCTTAAAGATACCACCAAATAGCAGGAAAAAATAATCATTAGCTGATTTTCGGCAGAAATGGTCCTTATGGCATGTACTTTCACCCAAAAAATGAACTTCAAGATATCTTGCCGGCGTTGACAGATATATCCAAAAATGTAGCCAAAAATGCCTTTATATCGAAATATATCGAGAACTATCGATTGAATCGAAAAAATTATACGCTTTCCATGTATTTGGAATAATTTCCAACATGAAAGATACTTTGCGTTTTTACGCTCTGACGACTCCTAAAGCCCTCAAAACCGCGATCTAAGTTTTCGGCGATTTTTGGAGAACTTGAAACTCGCATCACAACGCCCATTTAACGAAGCCTCGATTCACGAATACACCTCGTAATCGCTGAGTTTTCAAGATATTGAGCTGAGATTTTGGTGAGAGACTATTATTCATATGAAAAATCGATTAATGTGTTTTACGCAAAAAGGGGTTCTTCGCGAAGAACCCCTTTTTACATAAAACGCCTCAATTATTAGGGACACATTATCATTCATTGAAATAAATAAAAAAATAAATAAAAGGAAAATTGTGATTGGAAGATAGTTGTGCTATAAATTTATTCCCTGAGCTATACACATGTAGAACAAATTTCACAAGCTCCATAGATTCCTTTACATGATACTTCTCCCTTTCTTTACTAATCTTTTTTCAATCCTTTTTAGTGGCGAATTACGAAAACTCTCAATCCAGCTATAGGCACCCCAGGGACATTGGAACAGGATATATTTTCACATCGCTCTTAATTTTGTTTCAGAACGTATACGAATTGAAACATGATGGGAGGTGGAGGGTTTTTATCCCCACATTTTTCCTTGTCCAATTGTTCATCCATCATTCATTTTTAATGCATGAAAGAGAGAGAAAGCACGTCTCTCTGCGAGCCACTGACTCAAGCAGGCAGGTTTTAAGACTTCGGAAAGTGAATGGAGCTCTTTAAGGAGGGCTCAAACAACAAACCAACGGAAAAACGTAAGTACCTGCCCATTTCCATATCAAATCGACGCGTTATATTTGTACAAATGAAAACTTCAAATGCGTTTTTCTCGACATACGGTTTTGCGGTATACGTGCTGTTTCTGAAGCTATACCGCCTTAATTAACAGATCATGGTGTATGTATGGAAATGAGTTGGGTGGTTTTTTATGAAAGGGGCCGGCTGAAGCCATCGGTACGACGTTAGTGTCACACGACTCGATAAATATTTTCCAGCTGTGACGAGGATATGGTTTTTCGGGAAATTGGGAACAGAGTTGATAGATGATATAACTTTGTGCTATGGTAGAATGGCGCAGGATTCTAAAATTCATGGCATTGGCGCCGGCGCACTTTGGTCAGAGATCGAAAAAAAAATGGTCAAAAACCGGTCGGAAAAAGTAATCAAAAATCATAGTTTTCGACCGTTTAATTTTAAAACTTTCCATTGGTATATTTCTGGTTTTAAAATGACTTGTTATTAGTGTTTTTTTGTGATTAATATTTGGTCTTGAAAGTTTATAAATGATAAACTGTTGAGAAATTTACTTTCTGAGTTTTGGCCATTTTTTTTGGCGATCTAAGCTCACGGTGCGAAGCGGTGTATATAGGTATAGGGGAACGCGGACGACACCTGACAAAACGACAGTCCCTATGATCTAATTTACGATTGAGACGTTCCCATGCTGAGCATATGCTAATTTCTGGGGTCGTATGAATTCGTTTTCCTTTCGGTCTGGGCTTCAAGGACGAATATCAATTTGACAGCTGGTGACGCCGCGAGGATAATGTGAGTGGTTAGCGAAGGATTTGATGGAAACATACTTTTGCGGCCACCGTTCGCCGCTGCTTCGCACGGATCGGATGTGGTTGAGTATATATACTCAAAAACCGCGAACTTAATGGGCCTGCGGAATTCGCTTGTTTTAACATTTTTGTGGTTCATTCATAACTTTTCGTGACACTAAACCCGCGAGAAAATAAATTATACTTGAAGTTGAAACTTTAGTCACCGTTGAGGAGTTCATAGCAGCGACGGCTCGAGCAATGTGCCAACAACGGATTCTCTCCAAATGAAACTATGTAAAATGTAAAATGTAAAATTCGATCTTAACGACGTTCAATGGAGCTCTTGCAAGGTTTTGCTGTAGGCAAATGGAGTATCAATTCCAATGTAAAATGCTGCGAAAGTAACGATGAGACCATTAAAAAAGTCTAAAACTCACTCCTCGCAGAGAAAACTTAACCTGAAATTTCGGGTGACCACCCTTGCATGTATGCACCAACAGCTTGGATTCGGACCCCAAACAAAAGAGCATAACCTACGAATTTGAACAATGAGATCAATGAATTTGCTTTCAAAAAGTAAATTTGAAGGAATTAAAGGTCCATTAATACACAATTTGTCACTAAGAGCACGGTGATAACTACAGAAAAGTTCTACGTTGCGTATAAATACACGAGGAAGACGGCACTTAATTTCATGTCCTGTTCTTTTGTTAGGGGTCCGAATCCAAGGTTGGTGCATACATGTAAGGGTGGCCACCCGAAAGTTCAAGTTAAGTTTTCTCTACGAGGAGTGAGTTTTAGACTTTTTTTAAAGGTCTCATCGTTATTTTTGCAGCATTTTACATCAGAATTGATAAGCCATTTGTCTACAGCAAAACCTTGCAAGAGCTCCATTGAACCTCCGAGAAATCGATACTTTGCATAGGTTTGAATGACAAAAAGCATATGGTTTGCCAAATTACACGAGCCGCCACTGCACAATGGTCTGAGACCGAAAAAAAGTGGCCAAAAATCAATGAAAAGATGTTATAAAAAATCATCTTTTCGATCTTTCAAGCTTAATTTAAAACATTTCAATAACATTTTTAGGTTTAACATATGTACTTCTTTAAAGTGTTCTAAGTTCTTGGTGATAAAATTGGTCTTGAATGTTTATAGATGATAAATTTATTAAAAAATTATACGTTGATTTTTGGCCACTTTTTGACCATCTCATCAGATCATAGAGCATTGTACTGGTTACAGGTTCCTGATGGTTTCAAACTTTAGTGAACAATCAAATAGAGTTTGATTAATTTTAGTACTTTTTAAGCCATAATAGTTGGTGGTTTGTATTTAGAGGCTGTCTAAGTGTCAAATCTTAAATTATTTTTGCACTCTTCAACTCGTCCTGAACAAACTAATGTAGAGCAAGTTGGGCCTCTCTATCCTAAAGTATCCTTTGAACATAAAATGATTGTATTTTTTAATCTACTAAAATAAAAATATCATTGAGTTTGAAAACATACGCGGCTGCAACTGAAGGTTATGATGAGAGTTCTGCTCATCGTGATTACATTATCCAGTATAATCAATATTATTATTACTATTTTTTTCAACTCAATCAAAACCAAAATAATATGATCCACGGTGCGGCGGAACAGTCTAGAAAGACGCATCTTCATCTCAGAACATGTTCCGAAATGAATGGTGGGGGCGACATGGAAATTAAACGGAGTTGAGAAGCGTGGGTGAAGGAGAAGGGGGGGGGTTGCGGTGAGCGCCCTTGGGTGGGGTGGGTGGGCGAGAGGGGGCAGCGACCGTCAACTATGTACCGCGCAACAGGCCATGTGATAATGTGCTTTACGGCGCACAGAGAGTATTCGCACCCCCCTGCAACCTGATCAAAGCTCCAAATTTTAAAATTTCCCGGAATGTAACCCTCTCGCTTACCGTGCCCCATATAAAGAACTCCACTTCACATCGAGCTTTATGGAAATTCCAAAAAATTGACTTGCACATGAAATTCTGTGAGAAAAGTTCGTTCAATATAGTGACACAGATTTCATAATACAGTGACAATATTTTCATAATTCGTGTGCGGAAGAGTTAAACTTTGAAGAAAAACTTAAACTGTAACTATATACATAATAATAGAGGGGAAATTCCATTTGTTAATAGACTTATCTCGAAAAGAGGCAACCAGTGGACGGTTCGTTTGCCTCTTTATTATTTAAGCATTGGAGCGCAGCCGGGGAATCTTTTCCATCTCTCTCATTTTCCCTTTGAATGTGTATAAGTTGAAAAAGGATAAAAAAAGGGAATTTATATTTATCCCCCTGTCTATCTTTGTCTAACACATGTGTTTTAATGGTGAAAAAAGTGAGATGGAGAATTTATTGTGGCGCTCGCTACAACTAGTTTAACCTTAAGCCAAAGAGTAAACAAAAGTCGCAATTGAATGGAAGGCCTGCGTGGTCAACGTAGATAAGGGATCGGAACGCGGGCTGGCCTCTGATTGGCTGCAACGCGTAGAGCTAAAATGTCTTAGGGTATAGGGAAATTAACACGGGGTTTTCGTTCCGGGACGTTTATCTCGAAACCTGTGCAAAATCGTCTCTACGCAATTTAAGCGAGTCGATTTAGCAGAATTTTCCGAACAAATTGATAGGTCATAGGTGCCACTTTATTGCAAATTCGAAAATACTGTTTCAGTTTAAAAGTACGCACAATAGTGTGATTACATGCTTGGCGTGTGTTTGAGCAGTGTTTGAGTAACAGTGAGAACTTTTCAACTGAAACAGTCTTTTCGAATTTGCAATTAAGTGGCATTTATGACTTATCAATTTATTCGGAAAATTCTGCTAAATCGACTCGCATAAATTGCGTAGAGACGATTTTGCACAGGTTTCGAGATAAACGTCCCGGAACGAAAACCCCGTGTTAATTTCCCTATACCCTAAGACATTTTAGCTCCACGCGTTGCAGCCAATCAGAGGCCAACCCGCGTTCCGATCCCTTATCTATGTTGACCACGCAGGCCCTCCATTCAATTGCGACTCTTGTGTACTCTTTGCTGTAAGTAATGTCTGGAAGTGACTGTAGGGGGATCCGGGTATCGAAGGTGGAAAATTTGTCAAAATTCGTTAGAAAACGTGAGAAATAACTTTTCAAAGGGGAGGAAATTTCGAGATATTAGAGGGGGCGCAGACCTCCTAGACCACCCCCCACCACGGCTAAGCCACTCACTCACGCGAGCTATCGCGCCGATGGCTGCGAAAGTCTCAAGAGAGTAAAAAGACTAGACCACTGAACACTGAGCCATTTCGGAGCACAGCTCAGTTCGGATTAAGACTTCAGAAGGGTGTCTAACAAGGTGCTGGAGCGGTGAGCACCCCACAGTGCGATACAGGGTTAAATAAATAGGAAGGGATGGAGTGGGTTAGGGAAGGGAGAAGGGTGATGGAGAGGGGCGGAGAAGGGTGAGGGGGAGGGCCCAGAAAAAAATTAGGTCAGAGCACAGGAGCAAGAGCAAAGTCTTCAAAACGCATTCATGCAAGGAGCATATATACAGAGCTCGCATCAGACAAAAAAGAGATCCGCAGCAACAATTGCAGGGTTGCCGAGAGTTAAATAAATTCCGCTCACCATACACCCACTCATTTGGCTACATATGGAGGAAGAAGAGAAGATTTTGCTCTCCTCTCTGATGGGGGCTGATAGCAAAACGATCAAATCGCAACCGGATCGAGTCGCAGTGGCGGCTCGTGAAATGCGATATATTGATGGCTTCACCATTTAAAACTATAGAAAAGTATCTATTTCTCGCGGATTCAATTGCACCCTTTGACGATCGATACTTTTCTATAGTTTTAAATGGAGAAGACATCGATATATCGCATTTCACGAGCCGCCACTGTCGAGTTGTGATCGTGATCGAATGCTCATTACAATAAGCAAATTTTCGCGATCGAATATCATTCACTTTAAGAATTGATGATTACTAACTGATGCCGCTGATCAATGAAACATCTAGCCGATGAGAGCCGCGAGAATGAACTTTTGAAGGAGATTATCGTGAAAATGAAAACTGCGAAAGTAATATTCTATGACATAACCGCTAAATCAGCTCTGAATGACACGGTCATTTTTAATAAACAAACTAGCGTTTTCGAAGCTAAAATTATGTTTGTCTCGTAAAGGGAAAATTACTTCTACGCATGATCTGTAGAACAAACTTAATTCGAAAAGTTACTCGTTTTCGAAATTATCGTGGCGGAAGGAGTCAAAAAGGATAGAAGGTGAGATTTCTGACACCGGTTGCAACAATTCGAAATCGAATCTACCTCCGGATGTGAATTCGAAATCGAATCTACCTCCGGAGGTGAATTCGAAATTTCCATTTGTTGGAATTCAACGGTCTCCGGTGAGACCAACGAAACAATCGAATAGACTTTTCAGGCGATTTTACATTAGATTTAACACTCTTAATCGTTGTAGCAAAAGTTTGCAACAGACCCGTTGGGACATTATGCTTAGTTTTCAAACACTTGAACGCTGCAAAATTATACTTTTCGAAATTATCTCGTTGTTGAGATTTAAAAGAGTTAAAACTTCGACTGGGTCACTTTCTTTTGAAGGCCATGGTACCTCGCTGGTTTTGGTGTTTTACGGTTTCGGCCTTCTAGAGAACCCTATTTCCTTGTCGTAAAGTATTTTTTCGTCCCCTGGATATTTCAACAACTTTCAAAGGACAAGAAGATACTATATTCAACACCAAAGATAAACTCGGATCTTCCGATAAATATGACACTGATGACACATCAATTGAAACTGTCACTTTGACATCTGTTATTACCTTGAAGGATATCATTTGACCGAATACACTCGTTTAGCGCGGGAAATCTCTCGTTTCAAAGTTGAAATTGTGGCAACTTCGGACGAGGGACATTTTGAGACGCGTTGTGAGCTACGAGCGAGCTTGGGTTGAATCCGTTGAATATTTAAATGCACATTTCTTCGACGGCAAACGAGACGACATTGAAAATGAAAATACGCGCGCCATTCAATGCTGGAGGGGGAATCTGAGTTAGCGGGGGGGCGACAGTGGAAGGGGGGAGGAAGCTCGCGGGAGCAAGGAGGAAAAGAGCTTTGGATCGACATCAGAGGAATCGGCTTTCACATGCCATTTAGGAGAATGTTTCCGGGAGAGAGAGAGAGAGAGAGAGAGAGAGAGAGAGAGAGAGAGAGAGAGAGAGAGAGAGAGAGAGAGAGAGAGAGAGAGTGTGAGAGAGAGAGGGGGGGGGGGGAACGAAAGCGGAAATGTTTCAGGAGTCTCCAGAGTATGGGAGAGCTTTGAGGAACGAATTTCCGAGATGAATTAGGGCATAAACGCACACAAGTAGATTGATCTCGGGGATAATCATTCACAAATTACAAGAGCTGAAACGCCTGGACTGCTGAACTGCGCTCGTCAGTCTTAAATGGAGTCTAACCAATTGTTAACCCAATCCCTTCGGCGTTCGCCTCATAGCAGAAAGTGGTGGTAGGTTATGTTAGGTGATGGGAGGGTGAGGCTACGATTATCGTTAATTTTCTGCTTCTGCACAGTTCGTTTTCGAGGAAATTGCCTTGCACGTCAGTTTTTATGTGTGCTAAATTCCAGGTGGGAGAGAGACAACTGCCCCATGTTCCCTGCTTCACCATGTTCGCAAGCATCCCCTTAAGTGACGTAGTGTGCAGTTTGGCAATATTGTATTTTATACATTTAATCCAATGTAAAAGGTCGAATGCGAAGGTGTTCGCGAACACCCAATATTTCCATCTTTTTTATGGGTCTGTACCGTGTACGGAAGAAATACAATGTTGCCAAACTGCACGCTACGCCACTGATTCCCCCTCCATTCCTAGCATCCGAGGTACTATGGTCAAATATTGGAATATCAAATTCTCGCAGACGTTTAACAGGGCAAGTTTTTTTTTTTTTTTTCTTCAAGAATTAATTCGATCAGACTGAATGGGGCTCTTGCAAATGTTTGCTACAGGGGAGAAGAGTTGATTCTTGCATAAAAACCGGTAAAAATGACGATGAGTACACTATAAAATACGAAAATCACTCTCAGAATCGAGCTTAATGGCGGAAAGACGCAGGTATCATGGGAGATTCCCATCTATATTGAGACATATCTCTGTGTTTCCGAAGAGAAATTGACGAATTAGACAGGAATCTCCCATGATACCTGCTTTGAGCCACCATTACGATCTTGCTGTTAAAGCAGTTATGTGAGTTTATTACTGAATTTTCGACTTTCTTAGCGTGATTTTCGTGATTTTCATTGGGTTTCACATTAGAATGGACTATTCATTTTCTCACACAGCAAACGTTTGCAAGAGCCCCATTATAGACTTTCTTAGTGCGATTTTCGTGATTTTTGCTGATTTTTACAACAGATTGTACTTTTTATTTGCTTAATGCAAAAGTTTGCAGAGCCCCATTTGAGGCTTCGCCATCACATCTGCGTTCGGTCCGCGCGCTTGCAGATCGCGATGCTGCGTAGTGTCGCGTAGCAATGACCCAAAATAAAAAAGACCGCGAGTTGAAAATAAAATAAATAATCCATTTTAGTCGCGGGCAGCAAGAATCGCGTGGGACGCAGATACGCCGGAGGGAGCGCGGAATTTCAGAGCCTGGAACCAAAGGAAAGGCGTGAAAACTTAAAAAAAAAAAAATTATTTTCGGCTTCGAGCTCCACAGCACACAGAGCGCGCCGCGCGTTATACGAGAGCGTCTTTTTAACATTTTAAATGCGAACTGCCTACGTCGATTTAAACCCTAGTCTTGAAATCATCGGAAGACAAATATTGCGAACCATCTCGCGTTTGAATGAAATATTGAGAGCGATAGGAGTCAAAACAAGCATCTAAAAGCGTCAAGGAGTAAATTTAATATAACAAATAGAGAGAATTTTCAAACGAACTCACGCTTAATTCTTTATTCGTTCCCGTGGAGATCCTTTATTATGCATTAGAAACCGGATTTAAAATAGTTCAAATCATAAATTGAGAGAAAAAAAAAGAAAAAAAAAACTCATCGTCATCGGTCTTAAGCGCGCTTCAATCGTTCAGGAGGGAGTTCTTTCCAAGATTTAGAGGGAAGTTGAGTTGCGCTTTCAAGAAAACTTTGTAGGGAAAAACTCTTTCCTCTAAGCATTAAACTTTCACCAGATGTGGAAATATCCAAGAATTTCGTTGTTCACTCAGATTTTATACTCTCGGATTGAAAAAGTTCGATTTACAGTTCGTATTTGATTTTGATGAGCGCGTATCAATTACCTACTGCAGGCTGATCCTTGAATTTGAGGGATTTTGAATACTTAGACAGGATCTGAATGTAGAAGGGAATAGATAATTAGTGGAGGCGAGTCACGTGGTTGTGAAACATATTCGAAACTTGTACTATTATTACATCCAATCGGCTATGATATATCGAAGAGCCTTGAACGGCTATTACAGCTGGTTGGACATATGTAAATGGGTCTGTTGCAAACTTTTGCCATAAATATTGTAAGAGTTTCATAGAATGTAAAATCGGCTGAAAAGTCCATTGGTGGCATCAGAAAGTCATAAAATGCAATAATAAACTCACAAGAGGCGTTTAATGAAATCCAAGATGGCGGAGAAATATCGAGCAATTTGTACGTATGCACCACGAACATCCAAGGATAGCCAACCTCACAATATCGATCACAACCAATCACAACGTAAACAAACACATAACCTCTACCTCCAGTGAGGTTGTTAAAGTTGGCCGTCTTTGGATGTTCGTGGAGCATGCATACGAATTGCTCGATATTTCTCCGCCATCTTGGATTTCATTAAACGCTTCTTGTGAGTTTATTATTGCATTTTATAACTTTCTGATGCCACGAATAGACTTTTCAGGTGATTTTACATGAGATTAAACACTCTTAATCGTTGTAGCAAAAGTTTGCAACAGACCCATTCCGCATAATTTGAATGGATTGCGATAACCACGTGACCAGTGGCGTCGCGTGCAATCAGACAACACTGCATTGTTTCCATTCAAACCCGTGAAAAAGGTCCAACAATAGGAGGTGCACAGTGAACTGCCTCGAATCGATATTTTACATGCTTTTAAATGCATGCAGCGTTGCCAGACTGCAAGCAACGCCACTGCACGTAATCACTGTTCTTCATTCTGATCCAGTCTGATCAAAATACCTCCATTCCAAGCATCTGTCTACTGCAGAAGCAGAAGAAAGGCCCATGAAGCTAAAAACAACAGAATTACACAAATAGCCCGAAAATTCAACAATATGAGAAAATAATAAAATAGGATCAAAGCTAAAACAATTAAATTAAATTAAAATAAAATAACTGTGGGACGTTTCGAGGCTCAAACGGCACTGTTCCTCAGCCACTCAAAGCTAAAAACCTCCATCTGCTCATAGTGCACATAGAGAGAGCCACGCTTTGTTTTAAGGGCCCTTCTTCCGGCAAAGTCCTTAATTGAGGCCATTTCTGGAAAAAGGGCTCATAATATACGATGGATGTGCTCATCTTCCTGACAAATCATCATTGTGATTGAATGGAAACTTACGTCCGAGGAGCGCACCCATTGCTTAGTGGGCCCTTTTTCCCGAAAATGACCTCAATTGAGAATGATGCATTGTGTCAAAACAACAGCAACATGGACGATAAAAGGTTATAAGACGCACTGCCAATCGAACAGAAAAGTACGCGAGTCACATAGGCTTTTGCACTTTGCCGGCGCCGGCGCTAAGCTTCTCGTTTCAAGCACGTGGACCTCAAGGCGTGATTGTGACGCAAGCACAGCGATGCCACATTGCAGAAAAGAAAGCCAGATGACCGAAGTCTAAACTAAAACATCGGTCAAGTGCTTTATAACACGCCGCTCATATTGCACGAATGCTCAAGTGATATTTTATCATATCATAAACTCAGATGCCATGTATAACATGAAATTGGAACGGGGTAAATCCGTGCCTGGCCCAATTGAGTAAAAATAGCACTCATGCGATATAGATTTTCCTTCATTTTAGGTGAAGAAACAGATTACAGAGCAGACGATTTGAAGTAAATTTTTTTTCCAACTGCGTTGATTTTGAGCCATAAAATCGAGTTTGCCGATTTAGAGTTAACATTTCATAAAAGTAACGTAAAGTTGACCTTTTTTTCCGGGAAAAGTAGCGAAACAGAGTTCGTGTGGCAAAAAAAATTGGGATTGCAGAAGAATGTAGAGGCCGTGCAAGATTCGGCAGGCCTGGCGAAAGTTTGCAAACAGATCCAGTAAAGTTTGCAAAACAGACCCAGTACAGTGTAAATAAAAATCAGCGAATACGTAATAAAGTATGAATCGTGTCTCTCGTATTTGATTTCAGCTCTCCCTCAACCCTGCTGGGCATTTCCTTGCAGACAGTAAACCAGTGAGCCGTGAGACTCCAAAACAACTGTTATAAGATGAACCTTGGATTCTCGCGCCAAAATAAATACAAACCCAAACAGTCCAAACACACTCCCGCTTCCTCCCTCCCGCCCGCCCGCGACGACCCGCAGCTGAATCGCGTCTTGTTCAAAGGACAGCGGACGCGCGCCCGATTGAGCGCGTCATCAAAGTAAAAGGCAGGGCACGGCCGCATGCCGCATGGGGCGCCAGGGCCAGCAGGCCAAGTCCCGAGTACCAGGATCAGAATAGGACACAGGGCACAGGACCTGATCAAAGCAAAGACGACCTTTTTATTATTATTTTATTCTTGCGCGGCGGTGACAGTATTTTTGTTGGTGTTTGGAGGACAATACAGCCTTTGCCCGGAGGCCGCTCTCCATCGTACTCACAATCAGCACTGCCCTGTGTCCGTTGTGCTAATTCGTCTCGACTACGGACCAGACAAGACTCGTCACCGTTGCCAAATTGAACGTTGCCGTGATTCGAATTAAAGATCGTAATTCGTAGCCAGCACCTGATTGGTTCATTAGTTTACACCTTCATTGATACATTCAGTGGCGCCATTGGGGGGAGGAGAGGTAGGGGAGCAATGGCCCCCTCCCCCCCCCCAAGGATTTTCAATGTGGCCGAAAAATCTAGTCAGAGACATTTTTCGAAGATGCATGGCTCAAAAAAAAAAAAAAAAAAAAAAAAAAGTTATCCAAATTTTTGGAGGGCCTTGCCCCCCCCCCACACTCGAGTCAGAGAGATTTTTTTAAGATGCACGGCCAACAAAAAAGGTGTCATCCAAATTTTTGAAGGGCCTTGCCCTCCTCTCCCCCCCCCAATCAAGTCAGAGAGATTTTTTTAAGATGCAGGGCAAAAAAAAAAGAAAAAAATTAAGGTCGTCCAAATTTTTAGAGGGCAGGTAAATTGAGACATATCTCTGTGTCTCCGTAGAGAAAGTGTCTTAGCAGGAATCTCCCATGATACCTGCGTTGAACCGCCGTTACAATCTTGCCGTTATAGCAGTTATGTGAGTTTATTACTAAATTTTAGACTTTCTTAGTGTGATTTTCGTGATTTCCGCTGGATTTTGTATCAAATTGGACTATTCACTTGCTCACAGCAAAAGTTTGCAAGAGCCCCATTGACTAAGACATTACACAGTTCCAGCGGCGGCTCGTGCTGTTTTGCAACCACTTTTTTTGCCATATGCAAAAATATCGATTTCTCAGTTGGTTTACATATATGAGTGTATGTGTTTCACCTCCTCACAATAACACACAAAAGATGAGATTGTGTGTGTGCGCGGAGAGGGGCTATTGTTTTAGCATTGAACTGGCGCACCCCCTGAATAGGACTTAAAAACCGTGGGCGTGGATCTGAGATCTGACGACCGTCTGAGAAGGAGACATAGTCAGACAGTGGTGCCGTTTTGCAGATCTTTCATGCCATTCTACAATCCATATTGATTGTTCAACCACGGTTGAAGCAAAGATTACATTTATCAGTTGAGAAGTATAGTAATTCCTCAAAGAAATTCTCAAATCGCGATAATCTTTGCTTCAACCGGATGAATCACTGATGGATATAGTAGACAGTACACTGGAAAAAATAATACTTAAACTTCTAGTTATATTATCAGAAGCACAACGATTGTGAACCACGGAGAGTCTAGAACTTTCGTCGGAAAATTCTGGTGCTTATACCATCAGAATATAGTTAGTTAAAGTACCATAATGAGAAAGTTGCAACAATCTGAAATTAATTTTTGTTATAAATAAACATAACGTTTTTGACGAGCTGAGAACTATGATGCCTTTGGTTTTTTCCTAAGTATCCCAGTTTTGGAGATGCACAGTGCACACGTGTAAAGTTGTAAAAAAAATTGTGTGCGTTAATGTGACTTCACTACACGAAATACCCATTTAAAAAATTGTATTTTGGGCAGTGGCGTAGCCAGGAATTTTCAAGGGGGGGGGGGGGGGGGGGGGGGGGGTCCGAGGTCCAAAAATTGTCAAGGGGGGGGGGGGGGTCCAAAGATACTAATTTGGTAAAATTTGTCTGAAAACGCAAAAAATTACCTTTTTTAAGAGCACATTTTTGTGTCAGGGGGGGGGGGGGAGGGTTCAGACCCCCTGGACACCCCCCCCTCCTTGGCTACACCACTGATTTTGGGTCAAAATATCATCTACGGAAAAATTGGACTTAAATTAGAAACCAAAGGCATTTTATTTGTTATCAGCTCATCACGTACTTACATTCACTTTCTTTATTAAAAACGCAACACGTCAGACCCTCGCAACTCTGCCCCATTTCTTCATTTTCGAGAACTATGGTGCAGACATTAGAAATTCTGGTAACAGTACCATACCTTAGCTTGGTTCTTTTATCGGTGTACTTCTGAGATCTCGAAGACGATTTTCGAGCAATTTACAAAATTACATCGGGCAACATGGGAACGATATCCGGAGCTCATAGTCAAAATACGCGCCCACCGTGAAGCGGGCGATCCGCGTTACAAAAAACAAAAAAAAAAAAAAAAAAAAAAAAAAAAAAAAAACACTTGGCTCCGATTTGCATGCATAAGTGGCTGAGATTGAAGAAAAGGCTTCTTGGAGCCTCGGAACCTTTTCTGCCATTTTCTCCCTCCTCCAGTTTTTTGTCGTGTCCCTTTCACATTCTATAACGAAGAACCATTCTGTGAGGTCACACCAGTGCTGGCGCGTGGTCCAGAGCTGCCGTGTTGCGTATATAAATGCTATTTTTCTATTCACCGATGATCCCACCGGCTGAGAAAAGATTACACAGTTCAATTCAGTGTATGACTGTACTGCACGAAAATGCTCTGATATTTAATCTTTCCTTGATCGGTGAAAACTCCGTAATTAATTAAAATATCCGCAAGTTTTTTAAAGTCATTGACGACTCCACCGGTTGAGAAAAGATTACAGATGCGAGTATTTTAGTTCATTACAGTAATACACTGAACTGAACTGTGTAATCTTTTCTCAACCGATGAAATCATCGGTGAGTAGAAAAATAGAATTGATTATACGCAAAACGGCATGGGCAGCCTTGGTGGTGACGGAGAAAGACTGACAATGATCCTTCATAAAAGAAACAAAGTTGCTTGGTTCGCGCAAGAATTGTTAAGATCGACGATGAAGGAAAGAGAAAATGACGTAAAGGTGTGCGATATTGCAACGTATCCGTATTGTGAATGCGATTGATATTATTATTCACGTCACACACAATCACACCTGCGATGTTCAGAGGGTAGAAAGGTACACTCAGCGAATTAAGTAATGTCAACGGATAGCTGACTCATTTCCCGAGACCTGAATCCACTTTTTTCCTTTTTAATTACAATGACCAATGACCGCTTCTTTGATTCATGAGTCTAGACAAAGGAAATTAGCATGCGCTTTGGAGAGGTCAAGGTTCATCATACGAGGGTAGGTGCTGGTGCATGGGTTCAAGGTTCAAGGTCGTACATGGATGATACATCATGATTTCCAGACCCTGGAATGTATATGTATATTGTATAGAGATAGATTTTGAAGTAGCCGGACAGCCACTCCCCACCCCCTCCCCCCACCCACGGCTTTGTTACTTTACGTCGAAATTTAAACTTTCATCTCTCGTAATGGTGAGGTGATGAGAGTTCGGGGAGAGGGATGCCGTGAAAATTGGCCTTTGAAATCCCCATTCATCGGAGGCGGAGGTAGAATCACTGGTTTATTTAATTATTTCATGTCATTGGCATTTAATTATGCAAATTGGAAGCTGAAACCCACCTCTCGCTCAAACTTCTCGGCGAAAGACGTGATTGCGTAACTCTTGTCTCGTCGCTCAATGGGCCCTAGTCGTGAGTTTTTGAAATAAAGGAACCTTGAAGCGAGGTGAGAGTTCATATGAGCATAACCTGTGGTATCTTTAAAATATCTCATCTAGTAATTTTCTTATCAATAGATTAAGTCTACACTGAAAAAAAAAAATCCTGAATTCTAGGAATATTACCAGAAGCAAAACGATACATGTGAAACACAGAAAGTCCAGTACTTTGACCAGAAAATTATAGTGTCAATACCAGAATATGGTTATAGAACTAGAATTCCCTCAACATTTTCAAAAACTATGGTACAAACACTGGAAAATGTTACTATGATTTATATTGGTTCCCATATTTTTTTTTTTTCAGTGTAATATTATAAAAGTTTGAATTGAAAACATTAATGGTTATTCAAAGAACAAGTTAAATTAAAATTAAAATTACTTAATTGGGGTGGGGGGGGGGGTGTAAAAACTTTTCAGGAGAGCGGAATACATCACCTCTATTTATTTAAATACATGTCACGGGTCTGAATTAAAACGAGACAAATGTTTGTTTGGTCATTTATTCTTGTATTTCGTATCATTGGACTACTATCAGTCTTTTAGTATATGTACACCTTGTGCGTGAATTGGCTTCAGACATGAGTATACAAGTTTGTCACTAACACGCGACATTGCCAAATAAAGATGATTAAATAATTCGTCGTTTCGCTCCTAGGCTACGGAAATAAATGGATTAAGTATAAAAGCACAGTTTAGGCTTGCCTGGAGGTAAAGATTCTTAAAATATAGCTCAATAAAGTAACGAATATCCCTTCCCCAAAACGACGGTGCGCCATTAATTGGATCACCGCACCGTCTCCGGAAAATGAACCAAGGTCGATACTAAATACCAGCTAGGCCTGCTGGGTTGCTCGGTAGCGTTATAATCTTCTTCTCACATATAAATCAAATGGGGGGGGGGGGGGGGGGGGGTTTGACTTAAATCGGGAAGCGCGTAATTTGACTACACAGAGCAAAAAATGTTATAGATTTAAAACGAAATATTTTTGAATTATATGAGAAAAAGATGTAAGTATTTTAAAATTGAAACTAAGTTTTGTTAAATTAAAAAAAAACTTTTCATTAGATCAAGATACTGACTTTTCAATTTAAAATCAATTATTTTCAGTTTAAATACAGTTATTTTTACTTTATGAAACAATTATTTTTATACTTTAAAAACAATTAATGTTAGATTAAAAGTACGTCTTATTGTCATATAATTTTTTTTTTTTTTTTTTTTTAATTCAAAACATTTTTTTTTCTGTGTGCTTTTATGTTTTTACCATTGTTTGAACAAGATGGATCTCAAAGATTACACCCCTATCACACTTACTTCATGTTTATGGACCTTGGTATACATATAATTTCATTAAAAGTATTCAAGATTTAGACATGAGCGCCGGTAGATCTGGGGGTGAGGGAATGGGGTAAAACCTCGAAACCAAACTCAAGGCGGACCCTCAATTTTTGTAACGTTTATCCAGCACGATTTTCGGAAAATTGGCGTGAAAAGTATGTATAAAGGGTCTAAAATAAAGTTTCCAAAGACGGCGCCGCGGTGGTGGTGACCAAAATTTTGAGGTCCTCTTATAAAAATACAGTTTAATAAGATCTCCAAATATGTTAGATTTTCGTTCGTCTGTCCATCCGTCCGGCAAAGTTATTTTTCCAAAGGGTCTGAGGGCTCCGATTGAGTTAAAGGAGCGTGTGAGCCTTACATCATCGCCACTGAGTTTTATTAGAAACTTTTAATTAGAGAAACAAATGGGTGACACGAGAGAAGTCAACGGAGAAAAAGGGAAAAAGGAAAAACTTAACACGCCTCAGGGGCGTAAACTTAGGGGGTGGCTCTAGCGGATCCAGGAAATTGTCCTTCTCTCTATTTTCCCATAAGAATGCGAGTGTTAGAAAAGGATAGAAAGAAGGGGCGAAAATTACGTGACTGCTCTTCTTCCATGGGCGTCATTTCAAGTTCGGCTTTGGGGGGGGGGGGGGGGGGGGGGATAAAAAAATCTTATGACCTTTTTTTTTGCTCATCATTATAATTTTCGGCTTGGGGGGGGGGGGGGCAAAAATCGGATAACTTTTTTTTTTTTTTTGGCTCATCAATATAATTCGGTTTTTGAGCCTGACTTCAAATCCCAGCCCCCCCCCCCCCAAATTACGCCCATGTCTTCTTCTATCCTTTTCGAACGCCCACGGTCTAATGAAAGAAGAGAGGGAAGATTCCACACAGATTCCTGATGGATCTATAACCGTAGTCAGGACATTGTCTTTCTCTCTCTTAGCCCATTTGAACTAATGTGTTAGAAAAGGATGGATACAGGGGCTGTCACGTGATTTTAACCCCTGCTTTTGTCCTTTTCTAACGCGTGCAATTAAATGGGAAATGAGAGTGAGAGAGACTTCCTGGCTACGGCTATATGCCTGGATCTCCCAATGGGCGATAGGGGGATTACAGTGTAACCCCCCCCCCCCATATGAACGCAAAATCCGCCGGTTTTTTTCCCCGTTTAAATAAAAATAAGAGAAAAAACAATCTCCCCATTCAAAATTCCGAGTTGACGCTACTGACAAGCTTCAAATTTTTTTTAGGTAAGTCCTATACTGTGTGTCACTTAATAACGTTGCCTCGTATTCTGAATCCTCCAGCAAGGTTCATTTGGCGAATAATTTGCATTTCATTCGCATTTTCGGAATTTATTTTTAACTAACAGACGACGAACGGAGAACAAGGTGTATAATAGAATTTATTCAACAAACATCCCTGCGCAATCAGAGCTGCCGTTTTGCATATTATAATTAGTGGCATTTTTCAATTCACCGATGATTCCGTCGGTTGATAAAAGAATACAACTTTCAGTTCTGTGTAATGCGTATGACTGTAAATGCACGAAAATGCTCGCATCTGTAATCTTTTCTCAACCGGTGGAGTTGTCGATGACTATTAGGAACTTTCGGATATTTAATGACTAAACGGTAATTGCATCGATTGAGAAAAGATTACAGATTAGGTTATTTTCGTGCAGTACAGCCATACACTGGACAGAACTGTGTAATCTTTTCTCAACCGGTGGAATCATCGGTGAATTGAAAAATGCCATTAATTATACGCAAAACGGCAGCCCTGGACCCATCCCATTGACTCGCTCTACTGTGCGCCAATGGGATCATAGCTTTTTGTTACAACGGAGACTAGGCAACTACGCGTGGAGTCCAAGTCCCATCCCGGCTGTCGCCAAATAATCAAAAGCTCAGATTGACGTTAATCAAAATTGACGGGAGCCTTTGAAATTGGATTGAATCGGTTAGATTTCGACCTCATCAACTCGGCCTTATAATTTTGTTGATTTCTTTTAACCCTCTCGCTCTCCTGCATGCGCGCGCACCGCACGACCCGCTCTTCTTTTTCCGTGAGAATGGTACCTATTATAAACTCCCACAGAGTCCGAACCGTGTATCATAAAGTACTATCTTCAAGGATTGATTGACAGTTTCTCTCAAATTGAAAGCGTGACAGTCTACGTTGATGAAACAGTTGGGATACTGGTACAGGAAGTGGTGGCTCAAGATCTACCAATAATCTTTTTTCACTCATTGAAGCCTATACAAAAGTATCGATTAATTAATTTATGTGGGTTTAATGGAATGGAGTTGTTGCAAACTTTTGCTACAGGCTAATTAATGTAGATTAAAGGGTGAAACCCTATGAAAATTACGACTAGCGCACTAAAAAATCACAAAATTCACTCCCAAACCTACGTATCATTGGCGGATCCAGCAATCTGGCAACTGTGCTTTCTTCCCATTTGAATGTATGATAAACAAGCGATTCTTCAAGGGGCCACAGCCCCGTGACTAATTGATTCTTTATCGTGCAATCAAATGAGAAGAATACGCAGTTGCCAGATTGCTGGATCCGCCAATGCTACATATGATAATTGCAAACGCGAGACCGTAATGGCGGTCATTACCGCCTAAATCTTATGGAAATTGTATGCTTCTTCTTCTTGTGTGGTGTCGCGAGAACACCTCGTGAGGTTGGAGCTTATTGAGATGGGGCAACCCAATGTAAAAGGCGGTAATCGCCGCCATTGTGGTCTCGGGTTTGAAAGCATTTTTATGAGTTTGGGAGTGGATTTCGTGATTTTTAAGTGCAGTTGTCGTCATTTTCATAGGGTTTTACCCCATATCAATACAATTAATAAGCCTGTTGCAAAAATTTGCAAAAGCTCCATTTTCTCTTACGTTCTGGCAACATCGCGCACTGTTAACGGTGTTAACCCGCCATCTACCACTCTCACTGAGATGAGATGATCACAATTTAATCTTCACTATCGCTCAGGGATTAAACACTCTCAAGTCTCAAATGCCGGTTAATTCCGGATGCACCGCCAATTCACCTCAGTTAAGCCAGAATCTTCGTCGCAAAATTACGCTCTGACGACGCAGAAAGACTCATTTCTACTGTCAAAAAGTAAGACGCAAATATTTGAGACTGCCTCTAATGGCATCAAGAAACACATTTCCAAACACAGTTTCTATGGTTTCAGGTCTTTTGCGGTCTTCAAAAAATTAGTCAATAGTCACGACGTGTCTAATAAATTACGTATATTATGTCAAAATGTCTCATTTATGAGGTCCATAGACAAGAGGTCTATAATAATAAGAGATGTCCCTTAGACAAAAAGGTCTAAAGACTTTTGGTCCATGAAAACAGGTATATGAAGTGAACACCTATTTTTAAGAAATACGGCTAGGTATTAAAAAACTTGGTCCACACAATTTGCTAATGAAATAGCAGTAGACCAATCATACGCACTGAATTGAAAAAAATAATTGTTTTGCGGAGCAGAACTGTTTATTCAAGAATTTATTGTAACTTTTTTTTCTTTAATTTTAATTTGTTCAACCTTAACTGCGCCGTCGCACCCCTAAGGCACATAATATATTTCCTCGATTTTGAACTCTTAAAGTTCAAATATCATTTTTTTCCATGTCGTCATCCCTCCGGCACATATCGAAGAAAAGTTTCGATTTTTCACCGAAGTCTGAAAAAGCAAAGCCCCACGGTGGGCGCCATCTGAGCATTAGAAAATATGTTTAACCGTTTGACCTTGATTTTCTCCCTATACTGGCCCATGTTAAATTTAGTACTTTGCAGATCTCTCTGGCGCAAGAATTAATGCCAGGAATTTTTTCACTATTTTCCCCTTTCATTTTGAGTCAAAATCAATTAAAAATTCATGTTTTCGAACGAAAAAAATAATCGCGCAGTAAAGGGTTAAAAACAAGAAAATTGATCTTATACGCCCCTGTCGTTTTCATCTTCATTATCGATACGTTTGCATAGCTTTAAATGGCAAAAAAGCATATATGTATAGTTGCCAAATTTCACGAGCCACTACTGTCGATAACGAACGCCTCACAGAAACCATCTTTCAAAGCGTGAATCCAGGGGCGGACTGGGCCGGGGTGCCGGGATGCTGCAGCACCCCGGGCCCCTCCATGTCCGCTCCCCTCCTCTCTGGAACAGTACATAGTTCGGGCCCCTTTCCCCAAATCCCGGGCCCCAGCACCCCGGGCCTTTTTGCCCCAGTCCGCCACTGCGTAAATCAAGTCATTGTTCTTTTCAAAATGAACTTATTATACAGATCGATTGTACTGAAAGGCTCGCGTCAAAAAAAAAATAAATATATATAACCAGGCCGACATCTGGAGCAAAGGTTTAAGAAGACTATACACAGACCAGACGACTAGGGCACGCCTAGATAGTTTTCACAAGATAACTCGTGTTATCGGGAAACGGGGGGAAAAAAGCATTTGTTTTTTCTCCTCGCTTTATCTACTGGGAAACGCCGCACACTTGGATAGTGAGATAATTTTTTATTACTCTCAAGTGGAATTCTTAATGAAGTTTCTTGCGAAGACGCAGACTAAACAAATATACATAACATCATGGAGGAGTGCGATGATACTTTGTTTTCATTGTATCATGACGTCACGACTTGGCGAGCGAATCTGATTCTGGAGCGAGAAGCTGTATTTGAGGCGTTGAAATATATAATGAGATATGCGCCTTTAGATGCTGCAAAGATTGTGCAGATGTTTCTTTGTCAAAAAGATTACCCAAAGACGTTCACTGAAAAACGAAATTTACAATTTGAATTTCTCCTTAAGGTGATTCCATGGCAAACTCCCGAAAATTTTAATCCGATAGATGGCGTTACTTGTCGCTGGTTCCGAAAATAGCCGCTTTTGACGGTTTTCGGCTGTTTTCTCTGAACAGACGAATATTAGACAAAAATCGGAATGTCAGCACCTGCTTAATTTTTTGCTTGATTTTTTGAGCCATAAACGGGCCAAATTGGTTCTAAAATAAAGGCGTAACTATGCAAAGAAAAAATCATGTGTAATTTGGAGTTGTATCAGTAAAGATTACAGGTTTCTGTTTCACCTGCGTAATCTTTACTAATACAACTCCAAATTACACATGATTTTTTCTTTGCATAGTTACGCCTTTATTTTAGAACCAATTTGGCCCGTTTATGGCTCAAAAAATCAAGCAAAAAATTAAGCAGGTGCTGACATTCCGATTTTTGTCTAATATTCGTCTGTTCAGAGAAAACAGCCGAAAACCGTCAAAAAAAGGCTGTTTTCTGAGCCAGCGACAAGTAACGCCATCTATCGGATTAAAATTTTCGGGAGTTTGCCATAGAATCCCCTTAAATGAAGCAGCAGATGATCGAGTAGGAGTGGCTCGTAATGAAACCTCAGAATTTTTGAGGCAACCAAAACAAAGACCTAGAAACAAGCGGTCTCGGGAGGAGGGGGTATTAGAAACAGTTACCTCTCTCAAGCAATTAAGGATTCTCTTCTGGAACCTCGAAGACATTTTTTACGATTCAAAAAGTACTTTTTATGTAATATTCGTTTGAAAGAACATACGAAGCTTTTTTTTGTTTGTTTTAGTTTTTGCTTTTTGTTTTTCGTTTTTTGTTTTTGTTTTTTGTTTTTTGTTTTTTGTTTTTTTTTTTGTTTGTTTGTTTGTTTTTTTTTTTGTGAAGAAAACGAAAATTGTATAATTCTAGACTTCTGCAATTCACTGTGACAACTTCTCAACTCTCACAGTCAATTAATGTTGGAACTAACTAAGGATTGATCAGAGGTCTTATAGATGTTCACCGGGCCTTCCGTTTCAATAAATAAAGGATTTTTCCTGTTTGTGACGTATTCCAACAAATCAAAATAAGGAAATCTGATGGAAAGTCCCCATACCTTTCGTCTATGTCCATGGGCGGATCCAGCGATTTGGCAACCATGAATTCATCCCATTTAAACGTATGAGAAACAATCGATTCTTGAGGGGGCTATGGCCCTCTTACTAATCGATTGTTTCTCATGCATTCGAATGGGAATAATACACAGTTGCCACATTGCTGGATCTGCCTTTGTCTATGTCTACGTCCAACTCCAAAGTATGCATTTTATTGAAAACTTCGACACGATTCAGGCACGTGCCTTATAGAACGGGATATTTGGCAACGTTGCAATGCGACAAACAGTTAATAACGCCTAATTAAAGCATATACACAGACACACTCGCAGACAATAAAACCTATGGCATACAAATCGATAATAATTTCAGCGAGTGTGAGGATTGAATCAGACTCGATATAATTTGACCCGAGCCTCACACATTACCTCATATTAACACACTGCATGGTGATAGCGTAACCCCCCCCCCCCTGCATGGTGATAACCCCCCCCCCCCTCAAACGCCCCTTCACTCCTTCCTCTGGCCCCCTCGTGTGCAACTGTCCCCCTTCTCACGCCCCCAGATGCCTTTTAAGCTGTTATAATCACGACGACGTGTGTCGCTCGGGAGCTCTGTGAGAGTATACATATACAAATATACGCGTCGACAAGAAGATGAGATAAAAACGTTTTCCCGATGCGATGGAACGCCCATTTTGTAATTCGGTCAGAGAACTTTCAGGAAAATTGCACCTCGCACGAGCGCCTCCGCAGGGTTTGAGGGTATTTTTTTGCAAAGAAAAAAACCGAGTAACAGTTAAGTGCGTGTGTATTGAAAGAAAGTAACAAAAAAGTTTTTCCAACTATAATTCGAGAAGGGTCGAGGAAAAGATAAGGAGTCTTCAGGTGCATGAAGAGTAATTTAATGTGTAAATTTATAGTAGGAAAAGCTTTTTTGTTAATTTCTTTCAATACACGCGTTTAACTGTCACAAGTTTTTTTTTTCTTTGCAAAAAGTACCCTAAAATCCTGGGGGCTGATTCTGCTTTTCTTGACGAGACGAGACGTTTGCTCAAAAAGTCGACCGTTGCATTACTTTTTGGACAGCCAATGTATTCATTCGCTGAAATAGCGAAAGTTTACAAGAGCCCCATATCCACGCTACATGCATTCAGTGGCGGCTCGTGTAATTTGGCAACCCTGCAATTTTTCTATTTACGCTTAGGTAAATTAATCGATTCTTGAGGGAGGCTGGCAGCCACCTGGAGAATCGATTGTTTTACATTGGTTTAAATGAGAGGAGAACACTGTTGCCAAATTTCACGAGCCGCCACTATGCACGCATTATGCGCACGATTTGCGAGGAACCAACTTTTAACGGTCCATGCATTGAGATTGAAGTAAGCAACATTATTTTATGACACCGCAGGCATCAGGTTTTTAACTCTGCAACGTCTTGCAGCCAGCGAAGTTTGTTGGAAAGTTGGCAACGTTGCGATGCACTCCGGGATGCCCTCCCGCGTCGCTGGAAGATAATCACAATCAGTGACGCGACAATCAGTTGTCGTCGACATTGTCGCGTGTGCGCGTGCGCTTCAATGTTGCCGGATGTACGGCCAAAAACATTACATCATATATAGACGGAGTGCATACTACACCGGTACCATTATTGGGCCAAGTGCAGCAAACATAGCGGATTCTACACTCTTGAGTATAGGCAGATAGGGCACGAGGCAGCGCCTCTAGCAAAAATGGTCCATACAGGTCCACAAACCAATGTTTTTACAAGTTTTTCCAATTCGCATAAACCATTTTCGAGAAAATCGACCCTGAAGTTGCAGAGGTCGGCCAATAATCGCCTTTTTCTTTGATTTTGTCAATTCTTGGCCGACTTCTCCAACTTCAGGGACGATTTTCTCGGAAATGGTTTGCTAAATGGAAAAACTTGTAAAGACCAAAAATACATATTTTTTTACAAACTTTTGAGCAATGCTGATTGATTTTGGGTTTAATGAATCTGAAAGCATACTTTCACACATTATGGCCAAAAAAAGGGAGAAAAACCCCAAAACCCTCCTCAAATGTTTGCAGATACAGCATTTTCACGGCCAAAATCGGCAAAGAGCGCCTAAAATTAGATGTATCAGAGTACCTATTTACGAGAATTATGAAAAGTTCACGAGGGAGTTATGACAATTTTTCAATTTGTTTTTCGGGAACTTTGCAACACTGTGACTCGAAAAGACTACAATTTCGGACCCATGTTTATGGGAAAAGAAAATCTTATTTTTACCTCTAAAACACGCCCTGAAAATTAATGTATATAGTTTTATTACACTCTGAATATGATACAATGCAGTATATTCCTCAGGGGATCCCGTGTAAAATAGAAAGCGATTAACCTGAAATCTGGCAACACTGGTGCATGCGCGCTCGAGTCGCGTTCAAGTCATATTACGGCATTCATCAACCCGCAGCAACGCGACGATGATTCATGATTCACTTCCAGATCGCGAGCGCAAGTTGGAAAATCGCGCACTGCTCGCCTTATCATACAAAGTGAACTTTGACCTGAGATTGGCCACCTCAGCGCGGCATGCGGCATGGCACCACGCTTACTCACCAAAAGGGAAGACGACTAAAACGAAGGAAATTCGGGATGAGCTCAGCAGAATAATAATCAACTTATAGACAGCGTAACGCTGTCCACACGACATACATCCATTGAATGTATGCCGTACAATCACCTTCTACATTTTTCACTGGATAAGTATTATGCCTTGGTATTTACATCACTTTGATGAATTTTATCCACATTTCTGTGATGCTGTTCTTAAGGTGATTCTTCAGCGTTTAGTGCCGATGTCTGCCACCAGAGCGCTACCGTTCGATTAATGTCAAATTACAGAATCCCTTTGTATGCGCGCATCGTTATTTTCACGGAATTTTACGTTAGAAACAATGAGTTATATTGATGTAGCAAAAGTACGCAACAAACCCATTATCGCCTTTTTCGGGCCTTAAAGAGTACACGGTGAGGATTTTCCGAGGTTGCAAATCAGATCAAAATATATGCTTTCAAAATGACATAAATCAAAATTCCCAACGAAGCAGTAAGTGTGAGTTGTACTGTTGGCAGACAAGATTAATCATTTACAACGACGACAGTTCCTTGCGGGGGAGGGAGGGAGGGGGTGGGAGGTAGGGGGAGGGAGGGAGGCAGGGAGGCAGGGAAAGATTCTCAAGGCTGTCAGATTTAAGGAAGAAGACTGAAAACTCGACAAACTGTCATCCCAAAAACCTCGACAGTTTAAGGTGATTCTATGGCAAACTCCCGAAAATTTTAATCCGATAGATGGCGTTACTTGTCGCTGGCTCCGAAAATAGCCGTTTTTGCCGGTTTTCGGCTGTTTTCTCTGAACACACGAATGTGAGACATAAAATCGGAATGTCAGCACCTGCTTAATTTTTTGCTTGATTTTTTGAGCCATAAAGTAAACGAGCCAAATTGGTTCTAAAATAAAGGCGTAACTATGCAAAGAAAAAATCATGTGTAATATGGAGTTAAAGACTACAGGTGAAACAGAAACCTGTAATCTTTACTGATACAACTCCAAATTACACATGATTTTTTCTTTGCATTACGCCTTTATTTTAGAACAAATTTGGCCCGTTTATGGCTCAAAAAATCAAGCAAAAAATTAAGCAGGCGCTGACATTCCGATTTTTTGTCTAATATTCGTCTGTACAGAGAAAACAGCCGAAAACCATCAAAAAACGGCTATTTTCGGAGCCTGCGACAAGTAACGCCAGGATTAAAACTTCCGGGAGTTTGCCATGGAATCACCTTAAGGAATTTTTCTTGTCATTGTTACTTTTAAGCTGGCTGTAAAAAAACAAGTGTTTTTTCCCCCGAGTGGGAATTCAATGAGGCAAATATTTCCATCGATGAAAGAAAAATATTTACATCTAAAATGAAATACTTTTAATTTGTCTGGCGATATTTGCCCATAAGGGATTTCCTACATGAAAACACGCACCACTGAGAATATGGCTGTAAAAAGTGACAACTGTGAACTGATTATACGGTCCATCGCCGTGGTACGTTAGGGTAAACAAAGAGGTTTTCCATTTTACTTATCAGACATTAGCATTCAATCAAAACAACCGTTAAATCGCCCAGATTTCTCACAGTTTCCGTATTACAGAGCGTTCGGCACAAGTCCTTCGAATTACAGATCATCAGAATCAAATCAATTCACATTACAGATGCTGAATAAATAATATAAGCCGTTGAGCCAGCAAAAAATTTCGTACCAACGAGGGGAGACAAAAACATCCTATTTTTTCGAATTAACGGCGAGCTTCTCTCAAAAGGGATCGGCTTTTTGCCTTCGTATTAATGGGCTTTTCATATTAAAGGGCTTCATTTTAACGAAATTAATTCCTCAGTGACTAAAATTGGGCTCTCTTGCAAACTTTTGCTGCGTAAGGAAATGAATAGTCCAATCACAAGTAAACACCAGCGAAAATCAATAAGTAAATCCCACTAAAAAAGTCTAAAATTCATAGGAATAAACTCACAAAACTGCTCTAACGGCAAGATCGTAATGGCGGTTCAACGCAGGTATGTCATGGGAGATTCCTGCCTGATTTTTCTCTTTTTCTGCAGAAACACAGAGATACATCTCAAACTGGATATCAATCTCCCATGATACCTGCGTCAAATTGTCATTATGCCCGATTCTGAGATTGAATTTTGTGATTCTCCAGTATACTCATCATTGTCATTTTTACAGGTTTTTATGCAAGAATCGACTCTTCAATGCACTGCAGCAAAAGTTTGCAAGAGCCCCATTTGCAACACAGTCATTCTACACCGGGAAAGGGGATGGGGAAGACAATCAAAACATAAAAGGATGGCAAATGTTTTTAATTTAAAAAAAACAAAAAAACAAAAAAAAAAACCTACATTTCTTGTTGTAATTAGGCCTTTTCTTCTTCATTAAAGCTGAGTTGTTGTTCTAAAGTACATAGCAACGGTGTTATCCTTAGCTTACAACGGTAGCTTCGCGCGGCCATTTTCGACTTGAAGATTCGTGTGAGAGAAAGAGAGAGGGAGAGAGAGAGAGAGAGAGAGAGAGAGAGAGAGAGAGAGAGAGAGAGAGAGAGAGAAAGAGAGAGAGAGAGAGAAAGAGAGAGAGAGAGAGAGAGAGAGAGAGAGAGAGAGAGAGAGAGAGAGAGTGAGAGAGAGAGAGAGAGAGAGAGAGAGAAAGAAAGAGAGAAAGAGAGAGAGAGAGAGAGAGAGAGAGAGAGAGAGAGAGAGGGCTAATTCGTTCGTGATGCCTCCCACATAATTATTGCGAGTAGGAGAGTAAAAGCGAAATTAGGCTAAATGTTCTCACCCTTCCCTTAATCCACCCCCAGATTTATGCTTATGACTCTTTACTGAAAACAGGGACGGTAATTTACGTACCGCAACATCAGATTACGGTTAAATTTTTTCCTCGCGAGGATGAAAAACTTTTATAGTGGATCTCCACAAACTAACTTTGTTTCTTCCCCTCCTTCCCCGCATACAAACTTAATAGGTAATAATTTTGAACTTTCAGAGAATGCATAAAGGTGCACGAGTTCGCAATAGAATCGCTCTTTTAACTACAGGGATTCGCGCAGCACATCAATCTGGTAAGTTACACTTAACAAAGGATGGGTAAAGAAGTTTAAATAAAAAGTGAAGAAGAAAAAAAAAACAGTTAATTTCATGGTCTGCAGTAGCGGCTCGTTCAATATAGCAACTACATTACGTAACCTTTCTGTTTAACCTATAGATGTGAAATAATCTATCTTCAGGGATTCACTTAATTCCCGAGAAATCGATATTTTTACATAGTTTCGAATGGCAAAAAACATGGTTGCCAAATAGCACGATGGTCAGTATAATAGGGCAGTTGCAAGGGTCGGAAATTTTGTGTTTTTTATAAGGAAAATGATATTACTTGATGGCCTAAGAAAAATGGTGCCTTTGGTTTTTTCCCAAGTGCCCCGGTTTTGGAGATACACTCGTATGAAGTTGCAAAAAATCGTGGGTGTAGTGACGTCACTACGCGGAATTCCCATTTAAAACAATGTATTTTAGGCCAAAATCTCATCTCCGAAACAATGGGACTTAATTAAAAACGAAAGGCATCTTTGTTCTCAGCTCATCAAGTGCTTTAATTTTCTTTATAAAAAACACAACATTTCAGACCCTTGCAACTGCCCCATTGCGAGTGAGTGAATATTTAGGTTCATTTGCTCCCTCTCTAATAGATACAAGGAATTATTCGAAGAGAAGAGTGTTTTATGAAAAAAGTATGCATAACGAGAAGAGAAACTGTTTTTCGGGAGGAAAGCTCACAGCAAAAGTTTGCAAGAGCCCTGTTCTTGGCTACGGCTATAGACGGTTTTAGTGCGAAGTCAATGTTTAGCCGAAAACCACAACAATGCACTCATCGGTCGCAATCGGTTGCGATAAAACTTGCGTAGCGTTCCAAACTATATCTAACTCTCTTCCGTGACCCCCGTGTATACCCATATCTCTTTCTAGTTTCGAAATTCATATAAATATACTGGATTTTGTTTTACAACATAGTATTATCAAAAGAGCATTGAAAATGCCTCGAGGAATCCATTTTCTCCCATAAAATTTAACAAAAGATGTCTCTATGTAGGGTTTTTGAAATTAGAGTGAGATGGTAGTTCATGGGGGTTACGTGATAGCAAGAGAGACAGTTTGTCTTTGTTTGAAATGCTCATCGCCGAAAGCCGCCATTGCTAAAACCATCTATAAATGCGTGAGGGTGTTCCTTAACAGAAAAGTATCTGAAACATCACGAGAGCTCTAAATTATCAGAAATCGGCAATTTGGATTGTTTTGGAAAAGCAGCCATGCTTAACTCTAATGATTTTTGAACCCTAATTCTCTCAGAAACCCCCGTAATTACTGATGACTGTTGAGAAAATTGAGGTTAGTATAATCAATCGTCTAAATTTTACGAACGCTTCGCGCTTGGATACGAATTCAAGGGATGAATCAAATGAATAAAAACGAATAGAAACAAACAGGTTAAATTAATGACGAGCGTAGCGTAGCGCGGGTGTCATTCTAATTTCACGATCCACGGAAACAAAACTTTTGAGGAAACGATCGTTATACAAACCGAAACATAGATGCCATATTTGGACTAAAATTATTTCGCATAAACAGTAGCGTGACGAGAAATTCTCTATCTCTCTCTTTCTTCCATTTAAACACTAAAAAATAAAGCCGGAAATTATGGAATACGATAATTCCCATAAGTCTCAATGAGTGGAAGTGAAAAAGATAGCCATAAATCACTCGCAATCGCTGACATTCGCTGAGCTTGTGGCAAAAAGAATTTCATAATTTACGGCGTTAATTTTCAACCAATGGTTCTGTTGCAAACTTTTGCTACAACAATTAAGAGTGTTTAATGTAATGTAAAATCGCCTGGAAAGTCCCATGGTGGCATCAGAAAGTCATAAAATGCAATGATAAACTCACACAAGAGGCGTTTCATGAAATCCAAGATGGCGGAGAAATATCGAGCAATCTGTATGCAAGCACCGTAAACATCCAAGGATGACCAACTTTGACAACCTCACTGGAGGTGGAGGTTGTGTGTTTGTTTACGTTGTGATTGGTTGTGATCGATATTGTGAGGTTGGCTATCCTTGGATGTTCATGGTGCATGCATACAAATTGTTCGATATTTCTCCGCCATCTTGGATTTCATTAAACGCCTCTTGTGAGGACATGTCCTAAATGTTGTCCCTTTTGTGAAATCTCCGAACTTTTCTGACCGATCAGAAGCTTTTGATTGCGTAGAATATTTTCGCACAAAAAAGAAGCGTCCGTAATATCTTGTGGGATATAATATTCTAAAAACGAACTGAACTGTGTGTTCGCATTAGTTTCCATAACCAAGAACAAAAAATCTAAAACTACCGTTGAATACGCGGCACACTTGGTTCGGCGCGAATGGCCTGATACTGACAGTGTAGCTGTCTCATATCTTTAAAATCTGGCATGACATAAGTCCCGAATTCTTATGAGTTTGTTGCGATGCAAACTGATACCTTAAAGATGGAAAGTATCTTTCGAAATTAATTTGCTCCATGAAGTGGGGAAGAAAAACAGTGCAAAAAGTATTATGCTGCGGCCGGGATCGAACCTGGGTTCATCTGGTGCAAGGCGAGCACGTAGCCAGAACGCTACGCCCGCTTCGATGAGCACCGGGCGGAAAGAACCGCAGTTAAGAGCGAGAATCGGCAAAGAGACGAAAATCGGCCCAAAAAGTCGAATTTTCAACTTTAAATTTCGGGGCTTTAAAGGGCCCATTGGAAGAAACGCTGAAACACGGGTCTAATAGTTTCATATGAACTACCTCTCTGCGAAATTTGAACAAAATCGAGGGTGACAAGTCGGCGACCTCCCCTTGTAAACAATTTTCCATAGTTCTCGATTGTAGAGTGTGCGGGTTATAAGGAAGGTTAAAGTTTTTTTCAATATTTAGATGATACAAAATGATCAGTTTGAACGGTTTTCTATATAGTGAAAAGAAACCCCGTATTTTATTTTGTTACGTGGCAACTGTGAAACCGAAAGTCTTTGCGAGTTATTACAAAGACTTGGAACTGACAGAGCAGTCCGGAGCCACAAGATTGATGATGGAAGTGCGAGCAACAGCGCCCGCAAGTCGAAACCAGCTTTCGCATCGTGCGAGCTGCGTCATACAGTGAGAAAATGTGGGTGACTTCAGCGGCAAAGGGCGCAATACAAGCGTACACGGGTACAGCCCTTTTGTACACGCTCAAAGTAGGATACAGTCAAACTGGCATCGATGAGCGGTAATCCACCACAAATCGGCAGGTGAGCCAACCGTTGCACGTTTGGTTATGTTCTGTTCGTCAAACAACTGTGCAATTTGATAGCTCGTCAAACTGCAGAGTTATTTGACGATGGATGATCATCTGTTCACCAATCTACAGTCAACAAAACCAATAAACCCGTTTTATAGGTGTTTTGGTCAAGGTTATGTTTGAATTTTAGAAATGTAAGGATGCCTATTCTACAGTTTGCGAAGGATTTCAGCTCACCGATGCCAATTTGATAATCCTATTTTGAGCGTGTACGAAGGCGGCCTTACCTGAGTTACCCGATGTGGCTGTGTGGATTCAATCTGCACAATCGACGATAAAAAGGGGTTTATTCAAAATCGGAATTTTTTGCCCACAGCTTGTTTTTGACAAAACTTTAGGTATCGATTGGGTTTACCACAGTGATTCACCAACAGTTCGCTAACGATTAAAGCTTTTGGAAAGTGAATTCTGCGAAAAAAAAACTCGAAAAATATGTCCTTCCTTTTGACTACCTACATGTTCCACAATATCTCAGCCAAAAACTTGTAATTTGCCTTTTTTGATTTTTTGCCCCAAAAATACTTACTAACCAAGTATACTCGTTTTTGATTCTGCTTCTCAACATTAACATTTTCCGAAGACAGAAGCAACCCCAAGTTGTTGACATTTGCAAAAGAATTTTCTGGAGAGCGCCTTCAATTAACAGAATAGGCAAAATTAACACCCAGGAGTAGGTATATTTATCTACCCCTTTTATTTTGAGCGGGCGAGCGAGCGAGCAGACATCTGCCGTTCTTAATCTGATAGTAAAAGGGTTAACCTTAAATCTATACTAACTACTTTGTCGGAAATTTCAAGCATTCTGCTCCACTGTGAGCCGCGTTGAATAAATTAAACTTAGTTACAGAACCGCGCACACTGTGCGTTAACCGCGTGTTGAAGAGAATCCACCCTTAAGGACGGGTTGTGTTCCGCAAGAAAATTCTCCGTAAATGATAGAGCCGGGCCCTCCCCCCCCCACCAAATCTATCACTTCTTCTCTCAAGCATTTAACCCGTGCGGCATTTTTCCACACCATTACTCAACTACAATTTTTTTTAATACTCACGAGGGCATATATAGAAAAAACGAGCATCTTTAACGATGATGTCTTTATATTTTTTTAAGACATCTCTAAAACAGTTAACCACTAAGTGAAGAAAATGATGCATCATTTTCTTCATGGTAAATACTCTGGTAAATACTTCTCATGGTAAATACGCATGAGTATTTACCATGAGAATTCAATAAATAGGAAAGAGTTTTGAAACTTTTGGATCTGAGGAATTTGTTTGTCTGTCCTCTCCTTTCCATTTGAACGCATGAGTTAGAAAAGGACGAATATAGGGGGTTAAGTCACGTGATGGTTCCTCTCTGCTATCCTTTTCCACCACACGTGTTCAAATGGAAGGAGAGACAGAGAGAGAGAGAGAGAGAGAGAGAGAGAGAGAGAGAGAGAGAGAGAGAGAGAGAGAGAGAGAAAGGGGGGGGGGAAAGAAGGAGAGAGAGAGATGAATTCCTGTATCCGCTTATGAGGTGACGAGACCGCGAAGTTCATTTGGACGTTGCCATTTCCCTTCTAAACAGGTTGGCCCAGATTTTCCTGTTTCTCTGAATTTTAATTCGTGGGTTGAATCTTTAATCAAACCGCGCGCTTTTATTGGGATCAAAATTCTGATCCTAACTATGGAAGTATTATTGTTGAACTATTTTTCTGAAAAATATTGAATTTTTGTTTAATTATTAATTTGCTGCGTAAACATTTTTGCATACAGTAAAATGCACCCTCAAAGCCGAAATTAAGTTCTCAGTGTAGCTCCACCAGTATCTTTTTTACTTCCAGACATACGTCCTCATAGTAAAAAAGATACACTATGAGCTTAAATGAGAACAAAATTTCGGCTTTGAGAGTTAAAATTAAAAAGTGTGAAATTTTCTGGTCCAGCAAAATGATACGTGCTGAAAGATCACAACATTGAATTTTGAGTGAAATTGGTCTAAATTTACTGTAATATGGTCCCAAAAAAAAAAAAAAAACAAAAAAAACAAAAAAACATGAAAAATGGGTCGCTTACAACCCAATGGGCATTTATGGGTAAAAAAACTGATAAAATAAAGCGCAAAAACATCAAGTGTGACGTTAAAACAAATAACAAAGCGCAAAAAACCGGAAACGAGGAAGTAGGGTCCGATTTCAACAAGTACTACCTGTAATAAACAGAAGGAATGGGAAATCGGAAAGAAAACCATATTGAGCCTACTATATAATGTAGTTTCAGCAAAGTTTACAAGTTCCGATCATAACTTTTAAAAATAATGGATCTGCATTCCGCAAGAAAAGGCGCTGAACGTCATACTCGAGTAAACCAACTAAATAACTGTTTGAAAAGAAAATTGAGATAAAGTCATGTTCCTTTCACAGTTTCAACGTAAAACTAACTTTAGTTTATAGGTTCGGGCTAGATGCAACACATGCGCACACAACACAACTCTAGCTGTAAAATTTTAATTACGTTCGGGAGAGGTTTTAATCTCATGCCATGCACATGAATACATAATTACGCGTGTAATCGGAGTAATCCGGATGAGAGATTTTGGCATGAAACACTTTTAAGTCTGTGAGATGGAGTGATGGCACATAATAATTTGACACAATGTAGCCTGAAACAGACGCCACGCACTTGTCAATGCTGGGTCGTCTAACAACGAAAAGGTGTCGCTGTTTCGCTCCCTACACCTCAAGTAATAAATCACTTGCAACACGGAGCAATTCGATAGTCCGTAGATTTTAATAAAGGATAATTTATTGTCTTCAGTTTTAAGGATTTTTGCTGGTTCATATCAAGCGGTGACTCGTGAATCGCGATTTATCGATAGTCTCTCGAGCTATAATTATGTGCACCTATATACAGAGCGTTCAAAAAAAAAAAAGTTTCCACTGAATGTTTTTCCAATAAAAGGTTATACAAATATGGAAAAACAGGCAGACATGTGTCTATCCACTAATTATCCAAATATTAGCCAATAATTTTTTGGGGATCATTTTTTTTCCAGCCCTTCAAGAGGACTCAGGGAAGGGTGGAGAAGGTACAGCATATACCCCCGAAACTTTAACTTTTATTCTTACCACTGCTCTGTCCCTTAATTCTTGCATCTTAAGGAACTCGCATAAATAACAATTTTTCATAAAAATCGTTTAATAAAGAATTTTCGTCGTTTAAAGTCTTTTTCTTGTTGTTATAGTCATTTTTTACCAAAGGTTTTGTCAGGGCTATCAACGCAGTTTTTTTTTGTTTTTTCTATACCATAGAAAACCATCTAACTTCTGTATAAACAGAAAATGTGGCTCCCTCCCAAGGTACTTATATTTAACAGGTATGCTCGACTCGCTTCCCGCGTCATCTTCAGTGGCGCGCAGTTCAAAAAGCATTCCAAGATGGCCGACAAAAGAAGAAAACATTGTATACTCTTTCCAGAAAACATCGGACTATTTCCTGCTTTTCTAGAGTGGGAAGCCCAGTGTTTTCTGGAAAGAGTATACAATGTTTTCTTCTTTTGTCGGCCATCTTAGAATGCTTTTTGAACTGCGCGCCACTGAAGATGACACGGAAAGCGAGTCGAGCATACCAATGAGCAATAACTTTAGAGTGGCACATCAAGAAACGTTCCGCTGGTTCATTGTTGTCACCTAGGGCGCCGCCATCTTGCCGTAAAAATCGATTTTGAGGTTAAATTTTGTAGGAAGTTTCCGGTCGTTCCGTAAACAAACTCGCGCGGGCATCGCCGGAAACGACTTGAAGACGACCTACAAAACTTAACCTAAACTTTGGAATCTGCCGTCCAAATTCCGCTTTTTCCCAGGATTCCTTCGACGCTGTGTGGCACAAGATGGACCAATCCGCTGCCACTCTAAAGTTATGGCTCGTTGGAGCATACCGGTTAAATATAAGTACCTTGACTCCCTCCAGCATAAAGGCGTTCTATTCAGCACACGTCACTAAATTTTAGAGGAATCCTATAGAGAAACAAGTAGACTGGCAGCTCATGAAGTTTGAAAATCATTTGCCATACCTATAGGACCTATAAACCTATAGGAAAAAGTATCGATAGTATCGATTGCACCTCCTGAAAAATCGACTGTTTTGCATAGGTTTAAATGGTGAGAATACATTGTTGCTACATTGCACAAGCCACCAATGATTGTGAGTGAAACTATATAGCTTTAAAATAAGTTTCACGTAAACTTCGCTGTTTTGTTCTATTTTTCCTCTTCGTCGCTCGAAGAGACCGTCAGGTTTGCAATTTTTTTTGAATTGTCGCGTCACCGCGCTGTTTCCTAACCGATTAATTTTATCTGCCCTCAATCTTTTCCATGCTTATCCGCCTAGTCCGAACCAACTCGATTGACACAGTTTATTTTTTATGTTTTTTAAATCGTCTTGTCGCACACTGCTACAAAAATAGGTTTCTGTTTTTGTAGTGTTCCTTTGTCTCATTCTCACTATCTCTCTTCAAGCATTTTCAGTAGCTTAAATTGCTGCTCTTGATTTGTCTATGTGCACTGACAGACAATAATTCATTATAAATTCAAATCCCCCTTCCCACTCCCACAGCTCTCTCGCATAATATGACAAAATTTTATGAAGTCATAAGTTTTCAAGTTATCATGTTTTCCTACTGGTAGAAAAGGGATACATAGAAAAATAACCAGGCAAAAGTCTTTATAGAAGAGCAAAGAAAATATTGTGTTTGCCTAACTGCATGGTTTTGTATGATGCTAATTAAAGAAATTTTGCCCAGTAAAATTTCTTTAGTCAGGCGTGAAACCCTTTGGTTTGGTGAACAAAAGATTTGCTTTGCTCAACTAAAGTCTTTTACTATGGCAGTAGCGAGGCGTGAAATTTGGCCACGATGGACTTCCTCCGTTTAAACTTACTGAAAAAATCGAATGCTTTGGTGACGACCTTTTGACGATGACCAGAGGTTTCGACCTTTCTAATGTGTTTAAAGGGGGGGGGGGACCATCGTTGCCGAATTGCACGCCTCGTCACTGTTTGCTGGGTCATTATTCTACCACAAGTTTTGTAACGGCTATCAAAGCTGCTTTTTCTGCGAATGCAGAAGGCTCTTTTCTCTTTGCCTAGAAGGAAAACAACTACGTATGTAGGAATCTCACAGCAATTGGTTAAATAAATTGAATTAGCATATTGAATAAAATGAAAAGTGAAAATGCATCTTAATCACCAGAAATAACTTACTACCAACTATCCTATATACATATGTTTGTTATCGTTAGTGTAAATAAATTGAACGCTTTAAAGGATCTACACTCCACAGAGTAGTTTGAGAAAAATTATTCTACCACAAATTTTGTAACGGCTATCAAAGCGGCTTTTTCTGCGTATGCAGAAGGGTCTTTTCTCTTTGTGTAGAAGGAAAACAACTAAGTATGTAAGAATCTCACAGCAATTGGTTAAATGAATTGCATTAGCATATTGAATAAAATGAAAAGTGAAAATGCATCTTAATCACCAGAAATAACTTACTAACAACTATCCCATATACATATGTTTGTTATTGCTAGTGTAAATAAATTGAACGCTTTAAAGGATCTACACTCGACAGAGTAGTTTGAGAAAAATTAACTCACAATCAGAGGCGAAAGCGAGAAGTTGACTGCAGAACACAAACCGTCCGCTCTCGTATATACGTGCAAGACATTAGGTCACGACCCACAGGTCAAACAAAGAAGTCAAATAAGAATGAATAGTAGAAAAGTATCTCTTCGAGCATTTATAAAATATTCAAAAGGACAGACAACAACCGCTCATAAAAAATACTCCATACGCAGGGCTCGTCTATTTATTGAATGAATAAACAAACAGTATCAAGAAAAAAAAAATAACAAAAAAAAAAACAAAAAAAACAAACTATACTTAATTCGAATAACCATCGGAACAGTTCTTGCTAGGCAATCGAATCGGAACGGAGCCGTTAACTGCAACAACGACGTTTCTCCAATGTCTTTTAACCCTTTGAGGGGCAAATTAAGGAAAATAATTTTTTTCCAAATTTTTTTGCATTTCTAGATTCCTTAGGGTAAAAATAGACCCCAAAAAAATTTTCATACAATTCCATATACTAGTATAGGAGAAAACAGGTGGCTAGTGTAACTATCCACTGCCCCACAAAGGGCTAGAAAATTTTGTTACCATATTTTTTCGAAAATCAGGTTTAAATTAATTTTAAAGGGCCAAACAATGACAACTATAAGTCAGAATCAATCAAACAAACAATTATTTATGAGAAAAAATTGTAATAACAGTCAGGAAACTTATTTGAGCATGGTTTAGTCTTGAAAATAACGCGTAAATGGCACTTTTTGACCTATGATCGACTAAAATTAACTTTTTAGACACCTTGAGGAGCACCAAAAAATCTCAAAAAATCATAAAATTGTTATTTACACTATAGAGAACAAAATTGCCCGGTAAAGTTTACCCCCAAAAAATTGTAACTTTTGAAGTTAATCCGAATTTAGTGTGTGGCAGAGCAACATTTTTGCTTCGAGCTGCGCTAAAAAGTGATTATTGGCTATGTTGCAACAGAAGATGTGACTTTTTTCTTTTTTCAAGTTGTTTTCTAGACTATAAAGATAATATAAATAGAATAAAAACATTACATTCTTTATGAAAGTACCGAAAAAAATCCAAAATATGCTGTAAAACGGCAAAACGCTGTAAACAATGCTGTAAACGACGATGTTGCTTCAATGAATCTCCGAGGCCTATTATTGGCTGAATGCAAGAATTTAGAATGTGAATAAGTAGTTCAAGTTATAATAAGCCTCTGAACGTCTTATCTGAGCCCTAAAATTCCTTCTAAAAGGTGAAAAACTTGGAAATAGACAATGCATCACTGTTTGACCCCTTCAGGGGCAGTGGCTAGTGGTACTAGCCACCTTATTCTAACGCTTGTAATTATATTACAAAATCAGCAAATTTTACTCACTAGTACTTCAAAATGTTCAAAATACTTTCAAAATTCATAATCTGCCTCAAAAATTTGCCTAAACCTTCCAGAAAAAAAAATATTACTACATTAGCGGGAGCCGGTCTGTCTTGGAGGGAAAATCTCAAAATGTCAACATTTACCTGGTCTAAAAATAATGTTTACCGCTGTGCTACCATGTGGAAAATATTTTTTCTCCATTTTAGAACATCTTACCAACCAAAAAAAGTGGCTAGTTACAATAGCCACTGTCTCATAAGCTCAGGAAAAAATAAATAAAAGGTGGCTAGTGGCACTAGCCACTGCCCCTCAAAGGGTTAAATAGGATAAGTGCCGCTACTGCACCTTAAGTAAGGTATAGGTATGTATGGATGGATCGAGACAAAAAAAAAGATGGGGAAAAAAATGAAGGAGAGAGATAAATTAACATGTTAATGGTTTGCGATCGCTACGGAATACGGATAGCTAACGTGGCGATTTAAAAACAGCCCTAGCGGAAAATGTGCAGAAAGGTTTTTAACCTGAATTTAAAACAGTCGAGTTTGCCAACAATGTTGCCTAATATAAAGGCGCTTCTTGCCGTCTGAAATTCATGACATTTCAACAGCTCCCGCGCTCTGACGCGTCTAAGCAGGGCTGCCATTTTAATCCACCGATGATTCCACTAGTTGAGAAAATATCACATAGTTCAGTTCAGTGTACGATAATACCGCACGAAAATACTTTGATCTAAGTATAATATTTTCTCAATCAGTGGAGTCGTCGACGTTTTTAAAAAAACTTGCAGATATTTTAATTAATAAACGGCGTTTCCGCATAGATTGAAAAAATATTACAGATCAGAGTATTTTTGTGCAGTGTAGTACTGAACTGAACTGTGTAATCTTTAAGTAGCCGGTGAAATCACCGGTGAATTGAAAAATTCCATTAATTATACGCAAAACGGCAGCTCTGGTCTAAGGATTGATAGGATTTTTTTTTTTCTTTACTTTTCCGGAAATGTGTAAATGTCGTGCGTGTTATGACAAACCTGATGACCAAACAGACTTGCCAGATTTTGCCAACATTTTTATTTTATTTTTTTCTTTTTTTTTATTTAGTTATTTTTTCTTTTTCATAATTGCTTTTCGCGACTGATTCCATAGTAATCTGGAGTCTTTGAAATCGATGAGAATTTCGCCATGCATGTCAGGTTCTTTTTCTTCAAAGTAAGAGGCACACTGACGGATACATTCAGTTTTTACAGGTGTGTCCAGAGAAGCTCGGCAGCAATGCATGTAAAATCATTTAATCCATCCCATTTAAACTCATCAAAAAAAGTGCAATGGTTCATCGGACACTCATTGCCACTTTGAGAAAAAAATCCTGTTGCCGTAACAGGACGTCTTGTCACTACTTACTTAATCGGAATTCCTGTTATTTTAATAAGAAATTCCTTGTTACTTCAACAGGAATTTTGGTAAAAAAGTAACATACATTCCTGTTGAAGTAACCGTAATTCCTACTGAAATAACAGAAATTCCGAATTAGTAAGTATGAAACAGATGTAAGTCCGGTTGAATTAACAGGAACATTTTTCTCAGTGCAGAATAATTATTCTTTATGATGAGTTTAAATGGACAAAAAGCGACGCTGCCATGTTGCACGCTACGCCACAGTTTCATTAGTTAGAAAGGAAAACTCACCGAAGGACTGAACTCGACAAACTGATGAAACGTAAAAACTAAAACCTCGATAACTTTCAAATTTCTGGACCAAATCTTTCCAAATTTTTGGCAGTTCATCCTAAGGTAGTGACAAACGTTTCTGCAAAGTTTCGTGAAAATCGATTGATATTTACTACCACTTTTTGCGTGAACAAACTGAGAGCGTCGAGCGTCACATACATACATACATACGGACAGCGACGATACCATAAGGTGCTTGCGCTACGCGACAGCACCTAAAAATACTCAAGCTGATGATCCACTGTTGGACACTTAAACGGGTATCATAACCATCATAACGCATCGATCAGGTCGCTGAGAGAGCAAGCATGAAATCAGACCAAGTCAAACGTGACCTTGACCGGATAAACTAAGGATTGCAGTTGGCAGATGGTGACCTTGAGAAGGGCAGTGTGACAAGGGCTGCCCGCTGCGGCAATATGGTTTGCATCTTTATTGCATTTTTCGAGAGAGATAGAGAAAGATAGAGAGAGAGAGAGAGAGAGAGAGAGAGAGAGAGAGAGAGAGAGAGGGAGAGAGAGAGAGAGAGAGGGAGGGAGGAGAGAGAGAGAGAGAGAGAGAGAGAGAGAGAGAGAGAGAGAGAGAGAGAGAGAGAGCGAAAGAAAAAAAAATTGTTTCACAGACGTGAAAAGCTTTATTACAGCCGATTCAATGTTTCCGAGTCTTTGCAAAGTTACTTTGATTAAAGTGCTCACTACAATAAGTTGGAAGAGAGGAGAGGAAGAGGATGGAGCAAGGAAATTGCGGGCAGAATTGATTTTGGAGAGGGCGTGGAGGGGAAAAAAAGGGGGGAGAAGAGAACAGGCGATATGGCCCATCAATCTTGCTTAGAGAGGTGTACCGGCTATAAATCGGCATTTATCGGCAAGAAATCATCGTCAATTTATTAAAAAATGCACTGGCGATTGGTTGTGATGAGTACATTGTTCATCATATTTAAAATATTGTTCACTGCAATCTACATTCATTTCTATGACGTTTTCCTTTTTTGTTTTGAACTATTGAAAACGCTTGGCAAATAGCAAGTATGGCGACCCGGATATCGGTAATCCATAATAATTGAAATTGAAACTTAGTTTTTAAAACAGGTCGTTTGATGATTTTGAGTGCGTGTGTGCGTGCTTGTGTGTGCGAGGACAGTCGCGGAGATAGAGAATATATAGCTATAGGTGTATGAATAAACTGGATCGCATATTTACACACTTGATTTTATTTCAAATAAAAACAAGTTGGAACTTGCAACACTGGAACAGTGTTAGCAAAGAGAGCATGAGTGTCGGCCGTAAATCATTGTAAGTGTGGAGTTCCATATTGATAGTACAAAACTGCGACAAATTCAATCGCAACGCTGCATTTGTGTTTGTATAACAGTGATCGCTGTAAAAATAACTTGATAGGTCAAAGTGGGAATGAAAATTTACTTATAGCGTGTTGAAACAGTTGTTCACGAGGCGAGGTGAATACTGTGGTTTTGAAAATCGATTTCGATAGTGATAGTTCCTTTAAAATCGGATGACGCAATACCAATCCTAGCAAGCCGCAAAGTCTAGTTTAGTTATTTGGGACTTTTTTAGATTTCTCTCGCCTGAACCAAAGTCATCAGGAAGGAAATTCTTAATACCAATCCTAGCAAGCCGGAAAGTCTAGTCTAGTTATTTGGGACTTCTATAGAATTTTCCTCGCTTGAACCAAAGTCATCGCGATGGAAATTCTTCGTCTTTATGGTTTCAGCTCTTTTTGTCTCAGATTAAAAAATGAATGTTAATATTGATCAAATGTCATCCGACACTCATCAAGGCCCTTAAGGAACGTAATATGAATTTGAAAAAAGCTCATTCGATTTTTAAGGGAGCTTAAACGGTCCATGAGAGACGAAATTCGCGGATACAGAGTATCCACAGCTTATTTCAATGTTCGATCTGACAAGACCGTGCGCCTTTGAAAAATCGATATCTCGATAGTGAATCGATGTATTGCAATTCGGTTTGCACCGGTCGAAAGCGCTTGCTTGTGACTGACAACCTCGAAAATTTCAGATCCATCCGAGTTTATTTAATGACCTTACAGGACCTCTCGCGGCCGCAGTTAGACATTTCTTGTCAGAGTTACGCTGAAACGGGGAGTAGTTTGATATTTTTAATAAGTCCCCCTAAGATGATATTTTTGGCTCGAAACTGCATTGAGCCCTCTCGGGACATCATTGGGACCCGAAAAAAAGCGGAACCGATATAATACAGCACACGACTGGTTCGTGAGAGACGAAATTCGGCTTTTTCCAGCCTCCAGCGCCCCTCTAAGGTCGATCTGACAAGACCGCACGCCTTTGAAAAATCGATATCTCGAGAACGAATCGATGGATTGCGCACTGCGGTTTGGATTGGGCGGTAGCTTCAGCTTTTAGATAATTCTTGAAAAAAATTCAGATCCATCCAAGTTTTTAAACGGATCTTATGGGACCTCCCGCGGCCGCAGTTAGACATTGTACGTGAGACTTACGCTGGAGTTGGGGCCACCCCCCCCCCCCCGATATAGACTTTATCGGTCCGACATTTGTCAGGGCCCTTAATGAACTTCATGTGAACTCAAAAAACTCACATATGACTTCTCACGGCGCATGCTAGGTCCATGAGAGTCGAAATTCGCGGATTTTAGAGAATCTTAGATTTCTGACCCTATACCGCGCGCCTTTGAAAAATCGATATCTCGAGAGTAAATCGATGTATCGCAATTCGGTTTGGACCGATCAAAAGAGTAAGCTTACCGGTACTCGCCGTTAAAATTTTGGATCCATCTGATTTCATTTTGAGACCTTACTTGAGTTACTTGGACCCCAGTTGGAATTATTTTTTCGGAGTTACGCTGGCAAGGGGGTCGCTCCCTCTCTTGGAAAACTGTGGAGGGGGCCCTTTGCTGGGGCATACATTCTATTTTTCACTTTTTTTTTTTTTTTTTTTAATTTTATATTTGTGTCTAATCTAAGTTGGGGGAGGAGGAGGAGAGTACCTGCAAGTCAACCGGCAATTTACTTTTGATAGTGGCTGCGGGTCGAGGGTGCGGATTGCGGACTTTTAACTTGTTGTGGGGTTTACAGGGTGGCCGTGTCTAAACTTATGAGAAAAGAAGGCAACCACAGACCGAAAGAACGTTCAATTTCTGGTTCAGAGACCATGGACAAAGACATGGGCACCCGCAAAACAATTGCCCGGAGGGGCAACTTTTTGAATGTCAATGGAAGGTCTAGGGGACACCACCTAGAGACGGGCAAGTCTAGAAAACCCCCCCCCCCCCACTTCCGCCCAAAATAGAAAATAAATCAATTATCCTTCCAAATGGTAGAAATTGTAAGTGATTGTAGCATGTAGTTGTATCAAAAGTAATTCTATTTTTGACGTGTTTGATATTATGAATAAAGTGACAGCATCAGATGATAGAAATAGTAAAAAGCTGAGTACAACTATTCCTTCTTTATTTTCATTGTCCTGATGAATTCTAAGAGTTAACCTATTTAAATTAACAAAACCAAAACTCTTGCCTATACATTCTCTAATCATGTAATTATCGACCAGAGGATTCTGAATTTTCAAGGAAGTTCGCAAAATTCTCGTTGCCAACGGTAGTTGCCAATGTAGACACGTTCATACTAGTAGATTTTAAAACTTCTTTCGGCGAGGGAGATGACGGGTGGGAAGGATGATGTCGTCTGAATCAGGAGGGGGTGGGGAAAAAATCAGGGGGAGGTCTAGATCTGGGGGGAGAGGAATCCTGAAACGGGGGGGGCGAGCTGTATAGTGGCAAGGGGTGGTTGGGCACCACTGCTTAGGGGGGGGGCTACTTCCCGCCCTGCCCCCCCCCCTAAATTACGCCCCTAATTAAAATTGTAAAGTAAACTAAGAATAAAGTTTGTTAACTCTTACTCCTTTCGTTATTATTTGATCTTCGAATGTTCCGATTCTTTTTTATTGTAAAGTTTTGATTTTTCTGAATTAGGGGGGGGGGGCCCATTGACAGATAAGGGAGAAAGGTAAGTGTAGGAATTTGCACGGGAATCCGGCGTAGTGTGCCGCAAAAATTACTACCAATGGCGGATCCAGAAAATTCTTTTAGGGGGGGGGGGGGGGGCTTCACGCCTATGAATTTTCAAATTTGCAGGGAGGAATTTATGGGATTTTTTCTGTTGAAAAAAGGCAAAGGCTACCGTGAGTTGGGGGGGGGGGGGCGTGCCTTTCCCGAATCCCTCGCTGATTACCATGTAACACTGAGCCACGATGACCGATGTCGCATAAAACCAGGTAGAAGACCCGTGGCGGGCGTGGCATCCGTGATGGCTGTGAAATTGGGATGAAGTAGATGGACACACATCATTCATGCAATCTGCACAACGCGGCAAGCAACTGTTGTAGGCGTAGGTGCAGTAGTTCGTGGGGAGGGCAAAGGGGACGGGAGGTCGTCGCAAAACCATGGACGAAGATATAACTAGACTGTTGTTAGTCCTGTTTTGCTCTCGACCCCAGCGCTCCAAGCAGCGGTCAGCTGAACTACTCTTTCAAGTGAGCGATCCTGGCGATGTGTCCATGCTCACATGCTGTGCTACTGCTAAAACCGTTGTTGGAGTTGGTCTGTTATGGCATGGCTGTCAACTGTTGTCGGCGACCCAAGAGGATCAGATAACGCAGTATCTCAATGGAAGATCGAAAGCAAGGGAAATCCAGAATCAACTTTGGACAAGGTAACAGAAATCATCAGCAAATTAAATGAGTCGCCTGATCTCTACTAATAAAACAAATGTCTATGTACTCTTTCTTGTTTGATTCCGTTTTGAGGTTAACTGTGGTGTATAGTATTTCAGTCCTTGATTAATCATTTTCGACAATTCAGGAATCTTTCAAGAAATACTCCAGACGTTTGCTTTTTAGCGGATTTTGCTTCCTTTTAATTCGCTGATCATTTGTTCCCTTCGTTCAATCGTGATTCAAATTACCTACACGGTATACATTTGCGGGAAGGCATGGGAGAAAGGGAGCCGGAGCGGCCACCGCTGCAGCGGTTCGCTTTTAGTTGACCCTTACTGCTGCTTGGAGCGCTGCGGTCGCGCTCGAAAACCCGCTAACAGGTTTTAACACGGGCGGAGATAGGAAGTCGGCAGTTCTTAGTTATATCTTCGTCCATGGCTCGGAATGGTCTTAAAATTTTCCTTAGGATTTGATCTAGAACGCAACGTTCTTACATTTTCGAAAAGTTAACTCTAGCTCTCGCAATTAACGATTAAAGGCGGAAAAAGCATGGTTTCAGGACCGCGGAACAGTGGCGTTATCTAGCGGATGAGAATCTTACTACAGGTCGCTGAGGATTCACCTTAAAACGCAACGCCGATCGCGTTCCCCAAACGAACTCTTTTAGCGGACCGAAACATCAACAATAACAGGATTGGAAATTTGAAATCATCTAAATGCATTTTAAATCGCAGAATACACGAAACATGGACACAATCCTCTGATATAAAACCCCAATATCTCATACAGAAAATTTCGTTGAAGTCTGATCCAAATTAGTAACGTAATTACATTCCCAAAAATGCTTAACCTCAATCTTGGCCAAAAACTCCCGCCACAAAGAAAAAGCGACAAATTGGGAGGACACCGGATTGGCGGAATCACATGGGTCAATCGGTCCTCGAGGACCCGTTCTCGATACTGAAACCAAGCGATCCCCCGAGCGGACCCCCGAACCATGCCGTTCCTATAAGAAAAGCATTATTGACCTTGTAGAAACGATTTCAATAGAGCATGGCACTCATGCTCTAATAAATTGTCGAAAAAAGTTGAGTACCATTTTTCAATCAACAACAATGGACATAAACACGTTACGTTGGTCTTTCACGTTCAGTACACTTACAAACGTTGCTGTAGTTAAAATTTATCGATATCTGCGTATAGAGTGAACAAGATGACTAAAGTTCGTTTTAGAAGTACATAGACGCAGTTTAACCGATAAAATCTGGTGAATTTTCAATTTTCATTCATTTAAATGAAAGAAAAAACTCGCCTGCAATTTCTACCTTTAAATTTTAAAGCATTTCTCAATGCGAAAATCCAACTCTTAAATTCATTTTCATTTTTTTCGTTCCATCACATGTAATAAGAGAAATAAAGATGGAGAATTCGGAAGATTATCAGTCTAGGTGCGCCTAAACTTCTGGAAGGACCTTTACACGATACAGTTAGTTGGTAAACCTTATTTTCAGACGTTAAAACTCTGAGAGGAGTCTGTAGGTCAGTAGCGAAAATTTTTTTTCTGTGAATTCGAATGTTTCACGTTGATCGGAAGACCGCGCAATAGCCGAACAAAATTTCCCAGAACTCCTGAAAGAAAATTAAAGTCAAAGTTTTGTAATCTTTGTTCCCCCCGATCTTCCACGTTTGTCTTCACGAGTTTTCCACTCGCGTGAGTCGCAAAATTGAGCGTCAGTTGCAGAATGATCGGTGAAATAGAGCACGTGTCTGTCAATTTGACTTGCTGAGGACCGCGCAAAAAACGAGAGTGACAGGATGAGAAAGAGAAAAAGTTTAAGATAAAGAAAAGGAGGGGAGGTAAGAGAATAAAAAAAGTTCACTTCTCGGAGAAGTTACATCATCAAAATACGAGCGAAGAAAGAGGACGGACTGAGAAAACTAGACTTTTTGACGTGACACTTTTCCGCAGTCGGCTCCGGTCGCCCGCATCGAGCGAAGAACTTAATCCACGAGTAATGGCCAATGGGTATTGGGTATGGCGAGGCAGATGAGGAGAAGGGCGGCCGGCGGGGGATGGGGGTGAAGAGGGGGGGGCGTTGATTGACATCTAATTCGCTAACAAAAAGTGGGAATAAACTGCGAATCGAAGATGCGACGTAGAAAACACCGGAAGACGTTCTCGTGACTCGACACTCTCTCCGATTCGAAATTCCTTGCGAATGGGTACTTTTATCACCTGATGCAATATGGAACATTGTATCAAAGGGGTTTGAAAATATAGAAACGTTTCGTTCGTTGCTATCGCTACCCTATGTTGGTGTCTGAAATCATAGATTTTATACGAACGATAATGTCATGGTTCCAATGGTACCGTTCTAGAATTCATCCCTTTATTGTCTCGATGCAGAAAAGATTATGAATAGCAGCACTTTCCAATGTACATAGATATACAGTATCACAGGATAATGTAATCTTTTTTGCACGGATGCAGTAAATGGTTGAATTCTAGAACGCTACCAATGTTGCCGGATGTACAACTTCCGACGTTAAGGATAGATATGATTTAAATCAATGTAAATATTAACTTTTAACACAAAATATGATAACACTGCACTACCATGTTTACGCTTTAACGACATAGATGTCCGCCCCCAATGAATACAAAATAAGGGTCCCTAGACACGAACATGCGTTTTTTTTTCTTAAAATTGGGCCTGCAATTGCGTAAACTGTTAAATCCGACGTAATTTGACCTGCTGAGTTCGAATTTGGCCTTCGAAATATTCTAGATTTTCCACAATTTTAAACTTTATCGTGTAAAATGTTTAAAAGTAGAATATGCGTAGAATCGGGACGAATTAAGTAGAAAATAATATCATTTTTGAATTACTAAGGATTTTTTTAATTACTTCCCAGTGGGTCTGTTGCAAACTTTTGCCACAACGATTAAGAGTGTATAATCTAATGTTAAATCACTTGAAAAGTCCATTGGTGGCATCAGAAAGTCATAAAATGCAATGATAAACTCACAAGAGGCGTTTGATGAAATCCAAGATAGCGGAGAAATATCGAGCAATCTGTATGCATGCACCGTAAACATCCAAGGATGACCAACTTTGACAACCTCACTGGAGGTAGAGGTTATGTGTTTGTTTACGTTGTGATTGGTTGTGATCGATATTGTGAGGTTGGCTATCCTTGCATGTTCGTGGTGCATGCATACAAATTGCTCGATATTTCTCAGCCATCTTGGATTTCATTAAACGCCTCTTGTGAGTTTATTATGCATTTGATGACTTTCTGATGCCACCAATGGACTTTTCAGGCGATTTTACATTAGATTAAACACTCTCTTAATCGTTGTAGCAAAAGTTTGCAACAGACCCATTACTAAGGAGTAGCATAATTTTAATGTAATTAAGAAGAAAATTCAATGAAATACGTTACAATTTAGTTAAAAATAACACTGATGTTTGGTGCTGTTCGCGGACAGTCATGTCGTTAAAGAAGCCTACTTCTGTACTACAAATCAACGTAAGACACTAGCGGATCCAAGATATTGTCCTTCTCTCTCTTCTCCCATATTAGAATGTATGTGTTAAGAAAGGATAGAAGAGGGGGAAAATCACATGACTGTCGCTAATCTGTCTTTTTTTAACATACGCGTTCAAATGGAAGAAGAGAGAGAGAAGGATAGATTCATGGATCCAACGGTGACGTAAGAGCGAATCCAAGAATTTCTTCCTCTCTCTGCCCATTTGAACTAAAAGCAAATCCCAGAATTTCACTTGTCTTGTCTCTCTACAAACAGTGACTCGAGTTTAAGTGAAGAGGAACCATATACTGTACACTATTGCCAAATTACACGCATCGTAACTGAGAAAATGTGCAGGATTTTCTAAGCACAATCTGGCAGCAATGGACCACGCTGAATCCACTCTTGTAAAATACGCAAAGTTTTGGGAGAAATTAGCTGACGACTAGAGAGAGCACAGTTATGGCTTTAACTTCTGAGATTATGCTCTCACCGCACGCAGCAGGGACGACGACCGTTGGTAAAGTTGGCGAGTTTAAAGGTTAAACGTAAAAACTTTCGCACGTGCTCCCTTGATCATGGATTCGAAAGTAGGACTTCAGATACGCAACGACTATCAGAACGGAAAACGGAAAACTTTACGGCGGCGCCTTCAATCAATAAACGCAACACCCGTTACACAGACCTCAAGTTGAGTCGACCAACCCGTTTAACACAGGTCACAAAAGTCGACCAATCAGAGAGCTCGAACTCAAGGAAATAAGGGACGACAACCATAGACCCTACAACTCGCCTTATTCCAATTACCTTTCAAAGCTTTCGCACCGGTACTGGGACCAAATAATGTTAGGTCCAGAGTATTGTATGGGGCAGTTGCAAGGGTCTGAAATGTTGTGTTTTTTATAAAGAAATTCAAAGTACTTGATGAGCTGAGAACAAAAGTGCCTTTGGTCTCTAATTAAGTCCTATTGTTACAAAGATGAGATTTTGGCCCAAAATACATCTTGCGTGCGGTTTTGACCAATCAGAGAGCTTACGCACGGTCACATGACAGTGTAAGTTACGCTCGGGACCGAACATTATTTGATCCCTGGTCCTCTTTTTCGATTCAAGATCATCAATTTAAAATTAGAGTAAAGAGTTTTAGAGTTAGTTATAGAAGAGTAGGCGGGCCTAGATCGATAATCTTTGGAATTTGTCAACATTATTTCTGATATTACTCGATGAATAAGAAAGAAAATGAAATTGAGTATTCACTTTTCAATGAGAAACACTTTAAACGCAAAAGAATAAAGTCAAAAGCAAGTTCGGTTTTAATTTGAGTTAAAGTTGAAAATTCGCAAAAGATTACGCTTTAAACTTTTGCTACAGGTGATTGAAAAGTTGATTCTTGCATAAGATCCTGTAAAAATGACGATGAGTACACAAAAAAATCACGAAATTCACTCTCAAAAGCAGGCTTAATGCGTGGCAGAGAGACGCAGGTTTTATGGGAAATTCCTATCTAATTTGAGACATATCTCTGTGTTACCGTATAGAGAAAGTAAAAACTTAGACAGGATTCTCCCATGATAACAGAACTTCCCTAAACCGTTATTACTATCTTGCCATTAGAGCAGTTTTGCGAATTTAATATTGGAATTTTCCTCTTTTTCAGTGTGATTTTTGTGATTTTCGCTGGTCTTTACATTAAATTCCGGACTATTTATTTGCTTAAAGCAAAATTTTGCAAGAGCCTTATTATAAGTGAGACAAAACATACGGAGGTAAAATTAACCCTTAACTGCAGATGAGCCCAGATCTGGAACAATTACTTTGAAGCCTTATCTAAAAAAAGGGGACTTGAGTTGTACTGTTGCTGCATGGTGGGTCACATGTGGAACAGATACTAAACGAGTAAGAATTGTCGATTTTGTCCTAGAGCGCGCAGCACAGGATAGAGAACGTGCAGAATGGTTGAAAATAGCTTACTGAAAATCTGATAGAGATTTTCCGATTTTCATTGTTATGTTTGGGAGTGACGCAGGGGTACCAGGTACCATATACAAAAAAAAAAAAAAAACTATTGAAACTTACTAACTTATTTTTTACTACTTTAATTTTTTTTTTTTTTTTTTAGCCTGAAAATTTTATTATCAGATGCATGGATACCTAAATGCGGGTGAGGCCATATTTGGAACAATTAATATTCAGGCTCTTTACCATTGAAATATAGTGGAAAGAATTTTGTCACTATTTTTCCCTGTCTCAAGGATCAAAATTGTACTGAAAAAAAAAAAATTATTTCATTGAAAAAAAAAACATGCAGTAAAGGGTTAAAATTACAGTCAAAATCGTCATCGCGATGACAAAATAAAATACGGCATTATGGAGAGAAACGAAGTGTTGAAAGTTGAATAAGCATAGAAAAAAGGCGACTTTGACCGATTTTGAATATTGATTCGATCATCATTCTTCATTGCACTTGGTTGAATTTTATGCTACGCGTAGGTGGTATAAACTTGAATAAAGCTATATAAATATATATATATAAAAAAAAAAAAAAAAAAAGTTGCAACGAAAAAAGAGAGAAAAGGTTTACAAGTCCGAGGGCGTATAAAAGCAAACCAAACGGCAACACTTGATGCGAGGAGAAAAGGATAAACAGTGTTTTTTAAAAGCGGTCGAGCGGAGGACTCGAACATCCTTTTTATGACCCACACCCTCACACACACACACACACACACACACACCACATACATCTCTATTTATCCGTTCTTTTTCCGAACGCCTCCGTCAATTTTACTTTGAATGCGGGTTCTTATCAGGAAAGCGGAGTTATTTCGGCAGAAAGCAGAAAGGGGGATGATTTGCAAAAACACATGGCTCACCCACCGCACCGCACCGTTTGATAGCTCAACAGTCAACACCACGCGACATACACGGGCCAACACTCAGCGTTTTGTGCGCGCTTTCTTGGAAAACGTCAAGACGAGACTCTCGCGAATAGCCAACACTCAAGGGAAAGAGAGTTCAAAGAAAAACAAACAGCATTGCCGATTCAAACGAGAAAGAAATTCCCGGGGCTCTTGCAAACTTTTGCTATAAGCAAATGAATAGTCCAATCTTATGTTAAGACCAGCAAAAATCACGAAAACCACACTAAGAAAGTCTAAAATTTGGTAATAAACTTACAAAACTGATATAACGGCAAGATGGTAATGGCATGGCGGTTCAACACAGGTATCATCATGGGAGATTCCTGTCTATTATGTCACTTTCTCTACGGAAACACAGAGATATGTCTCAATTTAGATAGGAATCTCCCATGATACCTGCGTCTCTTCGCCATTGAGCCCGATTCTGAGAGTGAATTTCGTGATTTTTTAGTGTTCTCGTCGTAATTTTAACAGGTTTTTATGCAAGAATCAACTCTTCAATCCCCTATAGCAAAAGTTTGCGAGAGACCCAGTTTCAATTTCCTCTTATTACCATAGAGAACGTAGGAAAATAAACTCACAGTCAGCCATAGTAGCGTAACCAGGGCCTGGTTACCAGGCAGCCAACCATAGGTGTGCACTGTATAAGTGTATACCCTCCCCCCCTCGCAAAAAATCTCCCCTCTCCATCTTACTATGGTCTCAGATCTTCATCAAAAAGTGACCAAAAATCACACGGTTTTAAATTTATCATAAAATCATGTATAACTTTCAAGACCAATTTCAATCACAAAGAACTCTTTTAACAAGTAATTAAACGTAAGAACGACACAGGAAAGTTTTAAAACTAACTTTCAAAGATCGACAACGGTAACTTTTGATGAACTTTTTTCCCTGATTTGTTGTCTCTTTTTTTTTCGATCTCACAATCAGACCAGAGTGCACCCATGGTCCAAAGCCACCATGGTCCAAAGCCACCATGGTCCCAAGCTATGGCGGACCCGGGAAGGGGGCCGTAGGTACGCATTTGAAGGCCGCGAAATAAACAGGTCTGCTCGCAAGTCTAGCTTCCTCTTTAAAATAACAATGGCGATGCCCCGGAAGAGCAGAGGGGCTATTTTGAGAGCATTGCGCCACGTACGGGCACGTGCTTCCCAGAAGCCTCCTGTGTTCCTGTAACGCTTCAAATTTAAAGATTCTTGGGTGTGACCCCCCCCCCCCCCCCCCAAGAAAAATTTTCTGGGTCCGATTTGAGTAACATGCAACAACCAAATAACATCTTTCAATTATGGCAATGCAAGCCTACAACCACCAAACATCAAGAAAAATGAAAATTGAATGGGCTGTGTGAAAAGAATCGAGTCAAACAGTTTGGGAAATACATCAAAAACAAAATAACTCATTGCAGAACAAAAGATCTCCAAATTTACTTTCGGGGACAACACTGTAACACGTGAGTTCACTCGAGGCGCATACATACATATATATTATATACCGCTCCACTATACACGTGCGCGCGACACACACATATTTACACACGTGTTCTATGTCGTTGTCAAGAGAAAAATGGTCATCCAATTAGACGTTCAGGTAAAATGGATTCCTATGGCCCTTTTCACGCGTAAAAATAGACGCAGTACTAACTGACCGACGATTTAAGTTCTAAGAAAAGAAGCCTATAGGAATGTTAGAGAGGAAAGAGATGATTGCTTTACTTTCAAAAAGATCAGAGGTAAAAGCTCTACGTATAATTCTCTCGCAACTGAACCTTTCCGATGAAAATTTTCATTTAATTAGCAGCCGAGTGCATTTTGCTCTCAGACCTACGCTCATCAAGAGAACTGAGAGAGTGATTAGGAACTTTAAAGAGATGGTTGGTGAAAAAGTGATGTTCTTTCTGTTTCTACGGTAGCGTTCTAGAACTCAACCATATACTGCATCCGTGCAAAAAAGATTACATTATCCTGTGATGTATTGTATCTATGTATATTGAAAAGTGCTACTATTCATAGTCTTTACAACATCGAGACTATGAAGGGACGAATTCTAGAACGCTACCTTTGGATCGAGACATACTTACCAAGTGCTAGTTCAGTTCGCTGATGAAATTAAGACGAACTTAAACTTGAAACAGGAGAAAGACTGCGTCACGTTTAACTTAATGAACGTAAATGGAGTCGTGCGCAATATTGTTGAAACTTGGTGCAAATTGTCGGCGACACCTGACCTTTGAATTTACACCCGTATACTTTTTAATTATTAATTGCAGATACCTACAGCGCTCAATGTCACAATCGGACTCAAAAGCTGGCCACATTTTTTGAAAAAAATTGATCCATATCTCCATATATCCGTCCACAATGCAATCATTTCTGCGCGGAGAAAAATTTCTTATTGGAATTTCGGAACGTATCATTACAAATGGGTAAAAAGAAATTCCTTTTAAAATAACAAAAATTCTTATTGATTCAATGACTCTTTCTTGTAAATTATTAGAACGTTCTATTGGATCAATGAGATATTATTATTCGGAGTGAATACAGTCAAAAACCAACGTACATTCCATATTTTCTAAAGTTCTAATGGAATCCTCTTTATTTATCCATCCCCACCCAAGACTTGACAATCGCAAAACATACTTAATCACAGTAAAAATTTGAAATTTTCAGTCAGGAGAATAAAATTTCCACGAAATCAGTTCATATAACATTTTTGGAAAATACCTTTTTTGCTTGCTCAGCACATATTGTGCCCTGTAAAGTCTACACAGACAAATCATAATCAACAAAGTAGGAAGTAGGTTGGCGGTTAACGTGACGGCAACGTTGCCAATTTTGTATATTTCTTGAGGTCCTCCCCCATCATATAAAAACGATGGTGGAGCTAAGCTCTAATTTTTTTTTTTTTAAAACCGACAACAGTGTCTCCATTAACAACATAGGGTGGTTGAAAACACGTGAAATTCACTGTTGACTAAGCTTGAAGCTGAAGAAGAGTGTTAATAAATTTTAAAGTTCACTTTATGTGACAGTTTGCATTCATGGATGGACAGTAGCGATAATGTAGAAAAAGAGCTTCATTTGGAGGCAGGAAAAAAAAATAAAAATAAAAAAATAAAACGTTAGTCATCTGTCGGTGGGCATGCGATATCACCTTTATCACTGCGATAAGAAAAATAACAATCACGATTAATTAAAAGGAAGCTCCGAAAAAAAAAATTGCATAATATCCACACAAAAGTTAAGACGTAAAAAAGCGAACCCACAACATTTAGTTACTGCCCACATAATAAATGTTATTCTTGATTTTTTCTGACATCTATTAATTCCTCGACGCTACATGATGCAAAAATAGATATGTATGAATGAAATTCTGGGCGCAAATTCCTTGATTTGACTCTTTCGTTGATTTTTCACCACTAGCGGATCCTAGAAATTGTCATTCTCTCTCTTTCCCCATTACAACGCGTATGTTAGAAAAGGATATAGATCAGAGGGCAGTCACGTGATTTTCACCCCCTCTTCTATCCTTTTCTAACCCACGCGTTCCAATGGGGAATAAAGAGAGAGGAATATAAATTCTTGGATCCGCATGCGTGTTTCACTCGAACAAACTTTGATATTTTGTTTCACTGGAAAAAGGAATTGGTTCTCCGACTATAATAATTAGTGAGATTTGCGCTATCAAATTTATTGATTGTAATAATTACCCAAAAAATCAGGTGCTCCAACCAAAAAACCAAATTGGTACTCGGTGCCGCAATTAATTAGTACCGTATACCTGTTACCTATACTCCAATTGGTCCGAGACACTCGATTTTATTGATTGCACCTACCCAGTATAATTGGTACCAGTTACCAATTTTTGGTTCGAGTACCTAATTTTTTTGGGGGGGGGGGGGGGGGGGGTAAGTACAAATACAATAAATTAATTTGATAGCGCAAATTTCACTAATAATTAGTCATGCGAACCAATTTTTTTCTTCTTTTTTTTCCAGTGTTCTCTGTAGTTTATAATTTCCAACATTTTGCTTATAGTCGTGAAACGGATAAGAACATGACCAGAACAGTTAATTTTTCATTGCATGATACATGAATTATTCTTTCTTAAAGTAGAGGTGTTTCATCTACTACTCTATCCCCAAGGAACATTTTACTAGTCCAAGGAACTCTTCGAATTAAGCAATTTTTTATTTTAAAAATAATAATAATAAAAAAAAAAACTATGCAACACCCTAAGTAGGAGAGAGAGGGGTTTTTTTAGATGGAGATCAACCCCCTCTATCCCCCACTTCCCCCTTAATTATAGCACACTATATCAACCGTACGTAATGAACTTGGTTCAATGTGCCTCATAGAAATAAAATTGCTTGTTACAATTTCACGGAGGTCTAATTCCTCATAATTTAAATAAGCGAGGAGCGAAACATTTTACCCACCGCGTTGCACGGATAATGTGCGGTTAGTGGTATGACGCAGGCATTGTTCCGCGAGCTTTTTAAACTATATCTTTTTACAAGCGTGCATATTAGCAGTGATAACAGAGACGGTTGTTGATGTTCCATGCTTGTTTTGAGTTGGCGTCCCGTCATGAAAACTGATAAGATATCTTGAGTTGAGAACCTCATAATAAGTATACTAGAGAAGCGTTCTAATGGTAAAATGAATCAAAATTTCGACTAGATTGAAGTAGGAAGACTAATTCGTTAAAATTTAACAGAGTACATTTAATGGAATTTTTCAAATTACCGATAAAACGCCGGTTGGCACACAGTTCGCAGTGCATTTAAATGTATGACTTGAACCCTCTCAGACCTGGAGTCCATTCCAATGGACTTTTGAATAACATTGAATCTTATGGAAAACATAAAAATACAATATGCGCATCAATTTAGATGAGAAGACAGCGCTCGAATCAACTTTGTTGGTCAAAAATCCGTTTCTGAACAAAAAGAATTTCAGGTCTGAAAGGGTTAATGCACGAAAATTCTCCGATCCGCAACCTTTTCTCAAACCGGTGGAATCGCTGTCATTGACTTTTCAGACGTTTGCGGTTATTTTGTATTATGACCTCACAATCGAATGGAACTGTAGCCAAAGCATACGGCTAGATACCTACTTATTTTTTGTCAAAGTTCACAGCTTTTAGAAAGAAAAAGATTGAACGAACAAAGCTTTCATTCTAAAAATGTCTGAGCCATAACACCTTTCTGGACTTGCATTATTAATTACTAGCTCCATTCTTTCTCTCCGTTTCTTGTGTACTTCCTCCTTTAATCATGTTAAATTAAAAATGCCGTGGGACAGGAAGCGTTGCCTCTACTGAGTCTCAAAAGAAGAAGAAAGTCCCTGGTTTGACGTCAGCATAGATATTAGCTACAGCCCTCTCGCCTCACAGATTTTCAGCTGGGTATACTTTTCTTCTGAACGAAATTTAGACTCTAAGCCAGGAGCCAGGGATAATTGAGCTTTAGCGGCGAGCTCGATTCAGAAGTGTAGGCGCACATAGATCATAATCTTCGGCGAATTATCAAGTTTCATTCCTTCAAAACGAAACAAAACTTTCCTCCGACTTTAATTTTTTGATTCTAATGCGTTCCTGAGCAAAAATCCAAGTCTCAGATTCATTTTCATTTGGTAACATGAGAAATAATGTTGACAAATTCCAAAGATTACCGGTCTAAGTGCGCCTACACTTCTGAAACGACCTTTAACGGGCGTTAAGTATTAAGTATATCTGACTTTTGGTAGTCGGATCGTATCCAATCAGAGAGCAGTGACAGTATAATATGGCAACAACTGATTCTCTCCAATTTAACCTGAATTGAGGAAAATATGTCGGTCAGTTAACAGTCTATTGTTAAAAATGGCGAGTTCAAACTTATTTGTTGATTTAACTAATCGTTTTGATAATATAACAATCAGATTTGGCAAATCAACAATCCAAGGAAGGTAAATCAACAATCCAAAGATAGGTAAATCAACAATCCGATTTGTTAAATCGACAATCTGGATTGATGATTTAACAAATCAAATTGTGAAATCACCAAAATGGTTTGTTAAATCATCGAATGAGTTTTTAAACTCTCCAGTTTTAACAATAGACTGTTAAACTATCTAATTTTTGTCAGTGTGTGTAAAATAATCGATCTTCAGGAACTTCACTGTACCCCCAAAACATCGATACTTTTGCGCTGATTTAAATGGGAAAAATTGCGAGAAGCGTCTCGGTAATTTTGAGGACCCGATCGGACCGTAGAGAGCTCACAATCATGGTTCACCGACAGATTTAGACGAGAGCCACCGCTTCGAGCATCTTTTTAGTGGCATTTTTATACATTTACCGATGTTTTTATACTGATATGACCAACACATTATACACTACACAGTTCAGTGCAGTTTATGACAGTCGTGCTCGAAAATACTCTGGTCAGTGATCTTTTCCAAACCGCAAAGTTTTTGTTTCTTTTTTTCATTTGTTAATATTTGGTGTTTTGTTTTATTATTGTTATTTTTATTTTATTTTTGTCTTCATACGCTGAACTGAACCGTGGAATCTCTCGTTCAAACGGTGAAATCATTCGTGCATTGAAAAATGCCATTTAATTTACTGGAGGGGACAAACATACCTGGCCGTGATATGCAATACGCAACACACGCCTGTGTTGAATGTCCCGTGCATTGCGTATTGCATACCCTGGCCAGATTTTTTTGGCCCCCGCTTGTAGATAAAGCGGCAGCTCTGGATAAGGAATTGTGGCTATATCGCATCGGGTCCAATCAGAGTCACAGAGAGTACAGTTTCGTCTGGCATGAATATGTCATCGCAAGGCCAAAACTCATTTTATCGAAGGTTAAAAAAAAGTCCTGAGTATGACGTCGGGAGGCGGATCCAGGAATCTCTCTCTCTCTCTCTCTCTCTCTCTCTCTCTCTCTCTCTCTCTCTCTCTCTCTCTCTCTCTCTCTCTCTCTCTCTCTCTCTCTCTCTCTCTCTCTGTCTCTCTCTCTCTCTCTCTCTCTCTCTCTCTCTCTCTCTCTCTCTCTCTCTCTCTCTCTCTCTCTCTCTCTCTCTCTCTCTCTCTCTCTCTCTCTCTCTCTCTCTCTCTCTCTCTCTCTCTCTCTCTCTCTCTCTCTCTCTCTCTCTCTCTCTCTCTCTCTCTCTCTCTCTCTCTCTCTCTCTCTCTCTCTCCATCTATTTGAACACATGCCACAGTAAATGACAGAGACAGGGGTGCGAAAGTCACGTGACGGTCTCGCCCTATATTCAATATGTAATACATGTGTTCAAATGGACGGCGAAAAAGGACAATATTCCTGGATTCACTTCTGATGATGCCAAGAACAGTTACATTACATCGAAGTATTGAGAAATTTAATTCCACGACCCTCGCAGTGGCACACAATGGGGCAGTTGCAAGGGTCTAAAATGTTGTGTTTTTTATAAAGAAAATGATAGTACTTGGTGAGCTGAGAACAATGGTGCCTTTGGTTTTTTCATAAGCGACCCGGTTTCGGAGATACACACGTGTAAAGTTGTATAAAATCGTGTGTGTAGTGACGTCACTACGCGGAATTCCCATTTAAAGCAATGTATTTCGGGCCAAAATCTCATCTCCGGAACAATGGGACTTGAGGAGAAACCAAAGGCATTTTTGTTCTCAGCTCATCTAGTACTTTCATTTTCTTCATAAAAAACTCAACATTTTAGACCCTTGCAACTGCCCCATAGTCTGAAATTGTCAAGAAAATGCCCAGACCAGAAAGTAAATTTCTCGTTAGTTTATTATTTATAACCTTTCAAGACCAATTTTATCACAGAAAACACTGTTGAAAGGTTATTCAAATCTATAGCATGACACTGGAAAATTTTAAATTAAACTTAAACGGTTGAATTTTGATGAAATTTCTCATTTATTTTTTTGCCCTTCTTTACGATCAAAGATCACAGAGAGGCGTTGCTTGCAATGGGACTATTGATGCACACTTTTGCTACAAGCCCTTGTATAGTCGATTCTGGGTGGTTTAACAACCTCAAAAAATAACGATAGCAGCACTAAAAACTTTCGAAATTCACTCCTAAACGCAATAATCGCTTTTATTTGCGCGAGCGTAATGGTGGTATAGGGCAGTAATGATAGGAGGCTCCTATCTTAATTTTGCCACTCTCTCTACACTGACAAGGAAAGATTCACAGAATAATTAGACCCCTGAGCTGTGATCCACATCTGAAACCCATTGTGACACCGGTGTCAAAGGAAAGGCGTCTCTTACTGGTCATTTATTGGTGGAGTCACGGAATTATTAGATAGGAATCTCTTATTATCACTGCCCTACGCAACCGCACGACGCTCACTCAAAATCGTTTAATGAGTTGCAGAGTGGATTTTGGAAGTTTTTAGTGCGTTATTTCCGGAGGTTTATTTTTCAACAGAATCGACTATTAAATATCTTACAGCAAATGTGTGTAACAGCCCAAAATCTTGGGCTCAAAAACTGCCTCTGCTGAATTGCACCTCTCCTATATGTGCCTCAAATTAGCTTTTCTCTTCTTCTGTCAACATCATGGTACAACAGTAACTGGATGTGTTTCCTATTTTCATGTCATGATTGGATCATCATCCTATATTAGCTCATTGCTTTCTTCTAGTGAGATTGCAAAATGCAATGAGAACATAAAACGGTAAAACCACACTCTTTTAACGCCAAAACCGTAAGATTAAGCGGGGGCGGGGGTCCTGGGGGACTTAAATCCTGCTTCGCACCCTTTTTTCTATAAAGGATATGAGGGGTGGAGGATTCTTCTCGACATAAAATGATGTCCTCTCCTCCTCTACACCTTGTGATTTCACGATTTCACACTATACTGACAGTTTATGGCGTATTTAACGAGCTTCGAAGTATGGTCGGCACTAAACATCTCAATATGCGCCGATACCGCACGTTACTCGTGCTTTTCTGAGTCTGCCAATAGAGGCACAGAGGCTTCATAAGTAAGTACACTAGGAAAAATAAAGAATACGTATTGACATAAATGACGGTTTCCTGCTCCGTAGAATGTAAGTACGTTACCCAATACCCACGTGGCATTTTCCGAATGCGAGTCCCTTATTAAAACGGCTTCTACGTCTTATAATTTAAGATTTGTGTTACGGCTCTTACAGTCTTATAAGTATACGTATTGCTTTAAGTTGCGGCTCGTATACACGCAATTTTTTAAGGTTGCGACTCTTGCGACCAGTGGCGAGGCGTGCGATTTGACAACGCTCCTTTTTCTCGTTTAAACACATTAGAAAGGTCGAAATGCCTGGTCATCGCCGATCACTGAAGCGTTCAACTTTGTCGGTGAATTTAGATGGAAAAAATACATTGTTGCCAAATTTCACGCCTCGCAACTGCTTGCAACCTTTTTCCCCATGAAAGTGGGGGGCTTCAGGCTGCATGATTTTTTTTTCTCTTCAATAAAAGCTATAAAATCGAGGATTTCCGGATTTTTTTTTTTTTTTTTTTTTTTTTTTTTTTTTTACGTTATTTAGTAGGTATGTTTTGCCTGCCTAGTAATTTTGTATCCACCACACGTCAGACATAGTGGAGCGAGTTAATGGGAGAAGCCGGACACAGCGTGTTGACTTTAAATGCGTATATGTTTGTCAATACGGAACGTAGAAGTTTGAAATTTGCTTCAATGAATTTATTGTAAAATTTCCTACAAGAATCACCCCTTATAGTTTGTTTTTTGACTGTAAATAAAAGCCAGAGCTGCCGATTTGCGTATAATTAATTGTACTTTCTCAATTCACCGATAATTCCACCGGTTGAGAAAAGATTGCACAGTTCAGTTTAGTGTATGACTGTAATGCACGAATAAACTCGCATCTGTAATCTTTTCTCAACCATGGTGGAGTTGTCGCTGACTTTGAAAAAGCTTGCGGATATTTTAATTAATTAACGGTGTTTCCACCGATTAAAAAAAGATTACAGATCAGAGTATTTTTGTGCAGTGTAGCGTGAAGCCATAAACTGAACTGAACTGTGTAATATTTTCTCGACCGGTGAAATTATCGGTGAATTGAAAAATACCATTAATTATACGCGAAACGGCAGCTCTGCACTGGCGGCTCGTGGAGGTGAGGCGACGAAAATGAGAGGTGCACATGGATTTTTTTTTTTTAAACGCTTTTCACACCTAAACTTTTTTAAAAATTCTATGATTCATTCACACTTTATTTTTGGACTATTAAAACAAAGAAAGGCGGAATAATAACCATTTTAACCTTTTCACGTTATTTTTTTTTAATTTTTTTTCTTTCTCCTTCATCAAGAAGTGTAAGGCGATGGCTCCCTGTCGCCTCACTTGCCTCACCTGGCGAGACCACTGCTGAACTCTGGTAAAAACATTCAAATTTGCGTGTTTCGTCATACATTCCATGTCCAAACTCTCTCATTGACTTGCTCTACTGTACGCTACTGAAAGCGGCATATTATAGTGGGAATGTCAATTTAAGACTATTCAGAGTATCAAAAATTGGAAAGAAAGAGACAACGGGTACTTGAAGTGCAAAAAACGATGAAGTAAAATTGAATCGTGTAGTTCGAAAACACGCCATCGTCATTTTTAAGGAAACTACAAAAACTGTGCAGCTCGGGCGGAAAAGTCATTGCAGAAAAAATCTTTTTGGTGATAAGCAAGGTATTTTTGTACTTCTTCCTTAACACCGAAAAGATTTTTTCTGCATTGACTTTTCCGCCAGCGCTGCACAGTTTTTGTAGTTTCCTTAAAAATGACGATGGCGTGTTTTCGAACTACACAATTCAATTATGAAGTAAAGTAAGTACTTAGTAATAATAATCGTCATGATTTCTTCTCTTTTAGTTAATATTTTGTCGTGAAGTTTTGATTGTTCGGGATTTCAAGAGGAGGGGAGGAGGGGGGTTCCAAATTATTCGCATAATTTTTCGAGTGCGGCGTCACACTGTCACGCCCCGCGCCGCCGGGTGAATCAAATCTGAATAAAAGCACATGATCGAAAGACCGGAAAGCAAATAATAAAAATTGAGTACTTACTGACGATGTGTATCATGAAAGATCCAAAAACGACGACCCATCCCCATCCACCATCGGGGGGCACAAGGGCCATACGAGGGAGCCCAGTACCCGAGCCCGACATGATTTCGCACAAACACAAACACAATCACAGCACAACACCATACGTCCCGCTACCTCGGCGAACTTGACACTACTGAAGCGGCCGAAGCGATTGAACCACGAAGATGTCGAGCAGCTCGACTCCGCGGCGGGCTCCACGCTGCTGCTCCAGAGTCAGTCACACTAGTTGCTCCTGTTACTGTTGATGAGCCGACGAACCTGTCAAACAGTGATAAACGAAATATTCATTAGAGTCAATTTGTCATCGAAACTTCTCTCACCAAACACAAGTGATAATAGCTCATAGGCTCTTGCCGTTGCTTAGCTCATAATAATCAGAGGGGAAAATTTTACAAAATAGTAGAAAGAGGGATTTATTTTCACACTTATCGAGTGCGTTAGTGCCGTTGCGTTAGTGATAAGTGTACTACTGATAAGCGAAACTATATTGATTTCTGACTTAATTTAATTCGTTTTTTGGAACACTTACAAACCCATAACATCCTAGCATAGCCATATGGCTACAGCTAGAGGGTAGTTTTCATTTTTTGGGGGTTTTTAAATTAGGGGGTAATAAATCAGGTGTTAAAGATTGAATGTCATTTGGCATCAGCTTTTTTGGGGGCATTCTAAAATTATTAAAAATCCGTTTTTTAAAGGTTTGGGGGCTGCTTTATTAAGGGTTGTTTTGAAAATGGTTGAAGAAAAATGAAATAATTCAGGATGTTATGGGTTAAAATAGAACCAATTTTTGCCAATTGCTAAGCTCATAATAATCAAGGGAAAAATTTTACTTAATCGTCGAAAAGAGGGATTTCGTAACATTTATCAAGTGCGTTAGTGCCGTTGCGTTAATAATAAGTGTACTAGGTACTCATAAGCGAAACTATATTGATTTCTGACTTAATTCAATTCGTTTTTTGTAAGACTTAACATTAAAATAAAACAATTTTTTGTCAATTGCTGAGCTCATAGTAATCAGAGGGAGAAATTTTACTTAATCGTCGAAAAGAGGGATTTATTAACACTTATCAAGTGTGTTAGTGCCGTTGCGTTAGTGATAAGTGTACTACTGATAAGCAAAACTATGCTGAATTCTTACTTAATTTAATTCATTTTTTGTACTTACATCAAAATAAAACCAATTTTTCATTCCTACAATCCTTATAGTTTGTTTTTGGATTGTAAAAACATTCAAAGAGTGTTTAGTCATATATATTCCATGCCAGGCCCATCCCATTGACGCTTTACCGTGCGCTACTGGAAGCGGAATATTTTTGTGGAAATATGTCATAAATTAGCTCATAATAATCAGAGGGAAAATGTTTACTTAATCGTCGAAAGAGGGATTTATTAACACTTATCAAGTGCGTTAGTGATAAGTGTACTGCTGATAAGCGAAACTATGCTGATTCCTTACTTCATTTAATTCGTTTTTTGTACTTACATTAAAATAAAACCAATTTTTCTCATTATTTCATTAGCATATATTTTGTTGTTATCACTGATGTATTAATTTCCCTTTTAACCTTCTAATTACCAAGGTATTTGACCTGCGTTGTTTACGGAACGGTTGTGAAGGGAGGGAGGGGTCCCCATTCCCGATATTATTTATTTTTTCCCGTGCACAGTGGCGTCACGTGCAATTTGGCAACAATGTATTCTATCCATTTAAACTCATGTAAAAGATCGAGTTCTGGGGGTGCACAGTGCACAAGGAAAATTCGATATATTTAATGAGTTTAAATGGAGAAGTTGAATTGTTGCCAGATGGCACGCGACGCCACTGCCCGTGCAATTAAATTTATTTATATTACCCTAGAGATGATTTTAGAACCAGAACTTACTTTCGGAGTTGGAGTTCTAACTTTTGTTTTCGCACGATTTATTAGATTGTAAGAGTGCGTAAACGTAAGAAATATTAGCCTGCTCGTACAATTTTTATTTATCAATCTATATCTGCTCTTTTATTCCTCTCTTTTCTGCTATAGATTCATGGCCTCATTTCCAGTGGCAGCTCGTGCAATTTGGCAACAATGTTTTTCCTCCATTTGACTGAATGCGAAACAATCGAATGCCGGTGAAGCGCTGCGCTTCACTATCGAATCGATTGTTTTACGTCGAATTAAATGAAGGAAAAGCATCGTTGCCACGATGCACGAGCCGCCAATGCTCATTTCCTTATCAACCCTTTCACTATCAGGCTATTGACTGTAACAGCAATCCACTCAACTTGCGATTACTTAAAATGAGTGGGTAGTTAAATGTTCTTACTCTCCGGTGTCGGATTTGCCTATCCCTCCGATTGAAGGCGCTTGGCAAACCACTCTTTTGGGAACTGCGGAAGAGCTGGAATTGATTTTACAGTCAGTAAGAAACTGAGGTTTTGAGAGAGATTTGTTAATAAAAACTAATACTACGTACTTCAGACAGGAATCGAACCCAGGACCTCCGGATTAGCAAAAAAAAACAAAAACAAAAAAAAAACAAAAGTTAACACTCCAGAAATTTTCCATCAAAGAGTGGCAAAGTTGAAAATTCTCTTTAAGGATGACGGGCAAATCTTCATTAAGATCCCTCTCTTCCTCTCATAAATTTGGACCCCCCTCCCTTCTTCCCTGCGAGTAAGCTTTCAGAATAAGTTTTTATTTTGCTGCCAGGAAAAATTCATCATCAGAACTGCACTTTAACACGTTGTGGGAGAAATCATAAAAACCCAAAGTCAGTGTTAAACATCATTTTTGGAGTCCTCTTTTTCATACTTACACTAAAAATGTCCTCCTCTTTTCCAAAATGTTGTTTCATTCATCACTTCCCACCTTCATTCATTTTTATTTGTAAGTAGAAGTTACTTTCAGGTCAAACATAAAAATCGCAGTTAAACGTTTATGGGTATTGTATATGAGTACATAAAATAATCGAACAGCTATAAACAAGTTAGATATGACCTGAAACACAGGAACTAATAAACAGCTATGATTACTCCAGATAGTCCAAACTTATGGGTCTATGTAAAATCCCCAAGTAAAACACCGAAAGGATGGGGGGGGGGGTTCCTCGCGATGACCCCTTAACTTTTAAGTGCTTGCAGCATAAATACTGAATTGCGCAGCAAGAATACAAAAAAAAAAAAAAAAAAAAAAAAAAAAAAAAAAAAAAAAACGTGCCGCCTGATTTTGACACAAATCCAGAAGGATAAAATTTCAAGTGCATTTTTCATCAGTATACCGTGAAAAGAACTGAACAAAGCTCCGCGCAGACACTCAGACAGCCCCCCTCACCCTCCCACCTCCCCCCCCTCCAACGGTACTTAGAAGGTTAATATTTTAGTTTGGAAGATTATTTTTCCCAGAGCTGCCGTATTGTGGGTCTTTCAAGGGGAAAGTTTTTAATTCACCGTTGATTCCACCGGTTGACATAAAACTGCACTGTACAAATCAGCAGTGCGACAAAAACACATGGCAGTACTCTGATCTGTAATCTTTCCCGCTGTACCGGTCTGTGGCGGCTCGTGAATTGTGATATATCAATGTCCACTCCATTTAAAACTATAGGAAGTATCGATTCCTTGGCGGGGCTCAATTGCACCCCCTGACGCTCGATACTTTTCTATATTTTTAAATGGAGTAGACATCGATTTATCGCATTTCACGAGCCACCACTGATCCCGATGGAAACACCGTTTAAAAGTAGATGGAATTTTGACATTCACCAATGCTTCCATCGGTTGAAAACAGATTTACAATTCAGAGTAATTTTGAGCGCTACAGTCATAAACTGGACTGGGTATGTAATATTTTTGTCAATTGGTGGAAATATCGGTGAATCAAGACAAAAATTGAAAACTCCATGTAAGATCGGCAAAATGACAGAATGTCTCAGAATGTTATTCTTCATATTCGGCTCATCATTTCATTTTATTTTATTTTATTTATTTTTTTTTTAATTTGTACTGCAATTTTATTTTCTTTCTTATTTTCTTCAAAATTGAGGACAATCAGTTCGTCGCCGTACATAATGGGATTCAAACTAATTTCAATCCGGACGAATACGTATCTGAGACGCATATTCTTTACTCTCCTCGCGAGACGGAAAAGATAAAATGACAAACTTATAGATCAATAAAAGTTTTAGCGAGCGCAGGGCAAAGTTTGAAAAAACATTAAAAAATTCTTCGAACCTTCATTCGCTAAGACGCTGTAAAAATGTAGATCATTTCACGTGATTCCAAAGAATCCTGCGTAGCTCATAAGATAAGAATACGCAACACAAATAACACATAGAGGTACGTCTGCTTTGATACGCGTAGATATGCTACAATGTAAGTATACCTGTATCATATCAATGGCAATGCTCTGTAAGTAGTAAGTACATTCAAAGTCAATCAACATCCGCGCACGTTGATCTCTGAAACGAACTGATGTATATGTATGTGTTTGAAATACTATGTAGGTCATTTCATCAAAACAATGCGGGAAGTCAATATACGGAATGTCTCGAGGCTTAATGAGAAGGATAAAAAAATAAGAAAAAAATCGCCTAAGTTTAAAGGTTTTCTTTTTTTTTTACCTTCCAAGAACCACAAATTATTTTAACAAATAACAAGCTGTCTGTGATTTAAACCAGAGTTGCCAATTTGTGTTTATTATGTGGCAATTTTTTATTTCACAAATAGTTCCACTGATTAACCAAAATATTGCAGTCTATGGATATAATGCAAAAAATTACTAGCATCGGTAATCTTTGCTCAATCGGTGGATCACTGTTAAATTGTAAATCAAAATATCCGAATTTTTTTAAAGTCAGCAACGACTCCACCACTTATGAGAAAAGATCAAATATTACAGTATTTTTGTGCATTACAGTCATAAACAGACCTGAATTGTGTAATCTTTATTATGATTTATGTTCAAGCTTATTTATGTTCAACAATCAATATGTCTAGCAGAGCGAGAAAATAACAAAGTTTTGTCAAATGTTAGATTTAGAAACAAATAAAACAATATTTTGACCGTAAGTTTTATAGAAAAAAAAAATTAAAACAAACCCCCCTCCCAAAAAAAAAAAAAAAAACAATTTAAAAGAACATAATCGCATGCGTATGCCAAAATTGTATGACGCCAGTGTTGCCCGATCGAGGGTAAAAAGCCGTATCGTCCCCATTTAAATCAATGGAAAACATACGGCTTTTCCACCCCAACCTGGCAACACTGTATGGCGCAAGAAAAAATCTAAAACATCAGCTGATTCCTCGATCGGTGCGGCGGTTACTTGAACTGAATAAGCTAGTGATATTTTAATCAATTAAAACTATATTCACGCAGCAATGGGGCTTTTAAGCTTTTGCTGTGAGCAAATGAATGTTCCAATGTGATGTAAAAACCAGCGGAAATCACGAAAATCACTCTGAGAAAGTCTAAAATTCAGTAATAAACTCACATAACTGCTGTAACGGCAAGTTCGTATTGGCCCTTCAACGCAGGTATAATTGGATATTCCTGTCTCCTATTTCAATTTCTCTATGGATGAGTATGGAAACACAGAGATATGTCTCAATTTAGATAGGAATCTCCCATGATACCAATAAGCCCGATTCTGGGAGTGAATTTCGTGATTTTTCAGTGCACTCATACTGTCGTTTTTATAGGTTTTTATGCAAGCATCAACTCTAACAATCCCCTCTATCAAAAGTTCGCAAGAGTGCAGTTAGTTAATTGTAATATAGCTGCACAGAGCGTAGCTTTGAGAGATGCACCAATCAGTCACGCAGATCTCACCAATTTAAAATGAAAAAATCAAATGAACAAGCCAGAGTACGTGTAACGAATAATATAAATTTTGAATACTCTGTTTAATATCGGATAAATATGCTCCACAAAACGCACAATCATAAATGACAGTTTTTTACTTATTTTTTTTTCGAATAAAATAACATGAGATGAAAACGAAAAGGTTATAGGGAAAAATAATAAAGTGGGGGGGGGGGGGGGGGGGGGTGTGGCCACGGATGAGAGAAAAGGTAAAGTATTAAACGGGATTAATTGAACCAAAGAGCGGAGCAAACTAGTAAAATCGATAAGCTTTTATCCGATTCCCCTGCTCCGATGAACCCAGTCCATTTCGCCTGCAAATAATTAAACCGCAACAAGAGTTGATGCACTGCACTTAACCAGTGGGAAATGGGAAAATATCCAGAGCTGCCGTTTTGCGTATAATCAATGCAATTTTTTCTCTTCACCGATGACTCCACCGGTTGAGAAAAGATTATTCAGTTCAGTTCAGTGTATGACTGTTGTGCACGAAAATACTTTGATCTGTAATCTTTTCTCAATCGGTGGAAACTCCGCTAATGGGGCAGTTGCAAGGGTCTGAAATGTTGTGTTTTTTATAAAGAAAATGAAAGTACTTGATGAGCTGAGAACAAAAATGCCTATGGTATCTAATTAAGTCCCATTGTTCCGGAGATGAGATTTTGGCCAAAAATACATTGTTTTAAATGGGAATTCCGCGTAGTGACGTCACTACGCACACGATTTTTTACAACTTTACACCTGTGTATCTCCAAAACCAAAACACTTTGAAAAAAACCAAAGGTACCATTGTTCTCAGCTCACAAAGTACTATAATTTTCTTTATAAAAAACACAAAAGTTCAGACCCTTGCAACTGCCCCATTAATCAAAATATCCGCAAGTTTTTTAAAGTCATCGATGACTCCACCGGTTGAGAAAAGATTACAGAGCAGAGTATTTTCGTGCATTACAGTCATACACTGAACTGAACTGTGTAATCTTTTCTCAACCGGTGGAATCATTGGCGAATTGAAAAATAACATTGATTATACGCAAAACGGCAGCCCTGAAAATATCTCTCACTGAATAATGAACTATTGCTGCCTCGTAGAATACCGCTTTTGCTCATCTGACGCGAGCATGAAAACAAAGACGGTTACTCAGTTTGAAAAAAAAAATTGAATTCGTCATAAAAAAAAAAAAAAAAAAAAAAATGCGTCAGATTTTTGTCAAACCCAAAATAAAACTATGAGGAATTTTAACTTCCGATTCACCGAAAACACATCTTAAAAATAAATTTGTCACGTCACACTTATGATTGTGCGCTGAAAAGTATATGCGGATTGCGGAACGATGTTGCCGAAATTGGCGGGAGATTCAAAAATTGTACATTCGAGTTAAATAGGAGAACGGCAGCCCTGTTTGTAGAGTCACAGCTGAGACAAAGTATAATCTAATTTGTTTTATCCACTCTCACTGTATCTAAGAACTACGTCCTATACGTGTCTCTCTATTCAGTCTTATTCTTTCTCTTTTCTCTTGGCTGCTGTTCAAGAGCCTTTTTGTTTCAGAGAGCGATGTATTGATGTAAGCGCGGAAATTCGGCGCTATTGACCGCTCGCTCTCTTCTATAAAACGCCGAGATGCCAAATTGAACAACCAGTGTTGGGTGACTCCCGGGCTTTTTTGAAGGTAGATTGCCAGCAATGCAGAGCTCGAGAACGGACAATGGACTATACAGGGTGCTGAAAAACTGTTCCCGAATATTTCAGGGGTGGATTCTACAGGTCAAAATCAGACCTTTTTTTCCATAAACAAGGGTTCGAAAATGCCCCCTTTTGAGCTACAGCCCCCCAAGTTTTAAAAAATTTACGGTTTTTTTGGAATAGCGACCACTATTATGAACCAAATGTCCTAAAAATTGGTGTCTCGTGGTAATTTTACGTGTATAATCCAGTAGTGACCTCGAGAAATTCAGAAGTTGAGTCTGACTGTACTTTTCACGCAATTTTGTACCTTTAACGGCACGAATTTTATGTTACGGATTGAAAATTTGAAGAATAATTACCAAAATCAGATGCGAAAAACCCTTAGAAAGATTTTTGGTCGTCTTTGTTTCTTTCGATACGACGCGTTTTAAGCGAGATAATCGCTGCACAGTGTGGAAAAGTCAGCGCTGTTACCATATACGGCTGGTCCGAAGAAGCAGCGGAGAGGCGGGTTGCATACTAACTGCCGTTTTTCATGATAAAAGCGCTGGCTTTTCCACACTGTGCAGCGATTATCTCGCTTAAAACGCGTCGTATCGAAAGAAACAAAGACGACCAAAAATCTTTCTAAGGGTTTTTCGCATCTGATTTTGGTAATTATTCTTCAACTTTTCAATCCGTAACATAAAATTCGTGCCGTTAAAGGTACAAAATTGCGTGAAAAGTACAGTCAGACTCAACTTCTGAATTTCTCGAGGTCACTACTGGATTATACACATACTAGAGGGCTTCGCCCCCTAGCCGCTCCGCGGCCCACCCCCCAATAGAGTGGCGCTCCGCGCCACCCTCAAAGGTGACTACGTGCCGTCTTCGTCGTTAAAGGTTGACCCGCGAGTTTAAATGCAGATAGATTCTCTTTTGAATCGTAATTTGAAGCAATATTAAAACCTGTAACGACGAAGACGGCGCGGGGCACCACTCTGTTGAGGGGTGGACTGCGGAGCAGCCAGTGGATGAAGCCCTCTAGTTTAAAAAAAAAAAAAAAAAAAAAAAAAAAAAAAAAAAAAAAAAAAAACAACTACAACAAAAACACAAAATGAACGGCTGCCAGGTTGAATGTGAAATCCTTAAAAATGTAGACAGGTTTAAAAGTATTCTCCACCTTGCCCTACCTGACAACGCAGAGAAATAGAGGGTGGGTGCAGGATTGTCCGCAGCGTATTGACAGATTTATTGACGGGAGTAAAAAGAAGGTCTTCTGACGGGTGAGCCCTCTTTGTCTCATCTCAACCTTCCACACGCTCCGAATCCACACCACCCGGACCCCCCATGGACGGATGAACCTTTTTCGCCTCGGTCACAATCTCCCAGACGCTCTGCGATTCACCCCACCCCCGCTGCGATTGCCGCGGTACGCAAATTCGCAATAACTCGATTACAAATCAAGGTATCAAAATTCTGAAAATTTCGGGCTCCTTAATCACATTAAAATCTATTATCATGCCAAGTTACAGCGTTGTAACATAAATAGCAACGTCCGTAGAGTGTGGAAACACATTTTTGAACATTTTTTTAAAAAGTCGACTCAAAACTCGACTCAAAACTCGACCCAAAACTCGACCCAAAACTCGACTCAAAACTCGAAAAAATAGGGCTTGTCAGATTATACTATGTAAAGAAAATTACCACGAGACACCAATTTTTAGGACATTTGGTTCATAATAGTGGTCGCTATTCCAAAAAAACCGTAAATTTTTTAAAACTTTGGGGGCGTTTTAGGGATTTTTGGGCTTAATATGTCGAGGAAACTGATTTCGAGCACAATTTGGATCCTTTTCGGTAAAATTTGGCCACAAAGAGCCACGAGTTTCCGCGTATGTGGACGACAATCAGTGGCGAGGCGTGCGATTTGGCAACGTTCCTTTCCCCCCATTTAAACAAACACCTTAGAAAGGTCGAATGCCTGGTCATCGCCGATGACTGGAGCATTCGACTTTCGTGGTGAATTTAAATGGAGGAAATACATTGTTGCCAAATTTCACGCTTCGCCACTGACGACAATCGCTCAGAATCGCTTGCAGTAGTGGTTCGCACCTCGCAAAGCTCCATAAGGTTATATACGGAAGGAATGCGAACGTAAAAAAAGACAGCCAATGTAAACTCACTCATCCGAGTACAAAGTGAACTTAGATCCATAATTTCAGAACAAAGTGAAAATCTCGACAGTAATATTTCAGTTCAGAGTTTCCTCAGAGCGGCGATCGGGTGGCCGCTGGGGTAAGTAAACAAGGATGTAAAAATGAGGTCATGCCTCCTCATTGATTAATTTTGTCCGTGTATTTACGGCATTATCATTCCCATCTTAACTCCCCCCCCCCTTCAAACCTTTTACCGAGGATGTCCATTGTTCGTGTAGGTCTAATCTGTTATCTACGTTTACCTCAGCAAACAACAAGAAAAACGGAGCTGAAATATGAGAAGAGAGATGGCATAAAAAGGGTATAATCTTGAAAATTCGCGCGCGCAATTTAACAACGTTGAATTTTAATTGTGAAGTTCTGGCTTGTCACTCATTCACTTGATATTTAAAGAAAGAATTTTCCGCCTTTATATCAAAGAGTAGAAAAACAAAATCTGGATTGGCTGCTTTGTAATTGTTCGGGGGGGGGGGGGGTGTTCACGGAGGATCGGATCATTTCGGTATCGTTATCGTTATCGTTTACGTATAACCTTATGGGTGGCTCAACTGATCGAATCGTTTTGAGCCCCTCGTAACGATTGAAACGGACGAAAGGAAGCGATGAGTCGGAGGCTGTCGTAATCTCGATCGTTTGAAGTAGGAAGAGGTGAGGAGGGGATCACCTGCGCGATCGAGTTGCGCAGAAGCAAGCCCATTTGATTTAATGCAAACGATAACGATAACGATACCAAAATGATCCGATCCTCCGTGATCATCCCCCCCCCAGGGTTCACAATCAGTCAGCTATCTGTTTAATATTCACGGAGGACGGATCGCAAAGGAGGGTTTGGACTTTGGAGACACTTTTCTTGAGACCTTAACCAAGAAATGGACGTTTAATTGTTTGTTCGTTTTATTTCGTTCAAAAACTGACACTCATTTAATGTCAATAAACGGTATAAAACTACCATGCCCTGCCTGCATGATGCTTCCTCCGTTTTTTGCTGCATGCAGTGTAGAAAATAAGCAATTATTTCATTCTTTTTCCCCGACTGATTGTAAGTCATGCATCTATGTGTGAAGACACATGTGAATAAAGAAAAACCATACATCAGCATAAAGCTGAGACTTTTCCTACATTCTCTCTCTCTGCTTTTCTATTGCGCTTCTCGCACTAGTCTTCCTTCAGCTACGTATTGTGTAACAAGCCTCGTCTAAAAATTGAAACCATGTTTATAAAATAAATCAAAATATTTCCTCTAAAACTCCGCTTTAGTTGATGAGTCTGATTACTTAATCCAACAGGTTATGGGCCCAGCCCATCAACCAAAAAAACGGAGTTTACATAAAAGGCCGTGTTTCCGAAAGTTTTTTTTTGATACGTTGGTGTGATCTCGCGAAAGAAAACTCTTCGTTCGGTGTTTAAAGAAAACGGTGTTCTGTTGTAAAGATGAGTTGGTTTTCTAATTCCTCGGATAACATAACGATTAAGAATGATTTGGATCTGCACGATATAATTTTGTATGTAATAGTGTTTTTAATTATTATTGTGTTAATCGCGTTTTACGGAATACGCAAGTGCCGTAAAATTAATAAACAATTAGTGAACCTAAGTCGTGCATAAAACGGAACGTTAAATAAAATGTTTAATTTTTTATAAAAAAAATATAAATTTAAAAAAAAAAAAAAAAAAAAAAAAAAAAAAAAAAAAAAAAAATGTGTATTTAAAAAAGGTGTTTTTCTGTTTAAAAAGGTGAATGCGTGGTAACAGCGCAAATTAAAAAGCATAAAAAAGTTTTTTTTGGTGCGTGGTTTTAAAAGCGTGAATCAAAAATTATTAAAATGGCAGAAAGTGCGGAAATTCAGGTGTTTAACATCGAAAAATTAAAAAACAAAACCAATTTCGAGGTGTGGAAATTTGAGGCCACGATATTACTCGAAGAAAAAGGTCTGTTTGATATGGTCTCGGGCAGAAAACAGAAACCCGTGGATGACAAGTCTAAAGAGTTTGTCGAATGGGCGAAACGAGATGCTCAAGCCAAAAGGATAATCCTGACAACTCTCGATAGAAGTCTTCTCACACATGTAATGTCCTGTAATTCGGCGCAGGAAATGTTCTCAAAATTGAGTGAGGTCTTCGGTAGAAGCAATGGGGAACTAAAGTGCGTGTTAATGCGCGAATTCTTCGAAGCCAAATTTGAAAAGGGTGTTCCACTTATGAAAAATGTAAGTAGAATTGAAAATATATTTCATCAATTAAAAGCCATTGACAAAACTATGGATGAAGAGATGCTGATGACAAAAATTCTTAGCATTTTGCCGGAACGATTGCACATTTTTTCAACGGCGTGGGAACTGTCCACCAAAGCAGATAAAACCTATCAAAATCTACTGTCAAAATTGATGGCAGAGGATGATAGATACAAAAGTCCAAAAGAGGAAGGCGTTGCCTTCTCTGCAAGCACCAAGACACAAGCAAAGTGTTTCAAATGTCAAGAGCTTGGTCACTATAAAAAGGACTGCAAAAAGAATATGGCAGTAAAGTGTGCGACTTGTAACAAATTTGGGCACCTGACCAAAAACTGTCGAAGCAATCAGAAAAAATGCAAGATCTGTAAGAAAACAAATCATACAGAAGAAACTTGTTTTTTCCGTGATAAGAATCAAGAAACCAAAAACGGTGGTTCATCAAGCAAAGTGTCTTTTTTGATGGAACCAAAATCAGAAAAGAACGACTCAAAAGTTGAATGGGTGATTGACTCAGGGTCAACTCAACATATAACCAATGATATCAATTGCTTACAAAATATCAATGATCAAAGATGCAGTGTAGGTGTGGCAAAAAAGGGTAACGAACTCGAAATTACTAATGCAGGTGACATCGAAGGAGAAAACTTTGTTTTGAAAAATGTCTTGTTTTCTGAACAACTGAGCAGAAACCTACTGTCTGTGAATGCTGTGGTCCAAAGTGGTGGAATAGTGATTTTTGACAAGCAAGGAGTCTCCATTCAAAAGGACGGAGAAATTATCATCAAAGGAACTCGTCAAGAAAATGGACTGTTCGTGACACACTTAGGATTGCAAGAAAAAACTTCGTTCATGATAGCGTGTAAAAAACCTAATTGGCATAAAAGATTAGGTCACTTGGGTATCGACAACCTCGTTTTACTTAAATCCATTTCGGAGGGGATGGATTTGGAAAGTGATATAAAATCAAAAAGTGATGTAAAATTAAAAGGTGATGTAAATATAACTAAAAATAATTGTGATGTGTGCTTAACGACAAAATTTACTAAAAAACCGTTTAAAAATTCGCGAGATAAAGCGGGCCGACCCCTTGAAATTTTGCATACGGATCTTTGCGGACCAATAGATCCACCGACATATGATAACAAAAATTATTTTTTGACTGTAACAGACGATTATACAGGATTTACAATGACCGAATTATTATCGCGTAAAAGTGAGGCAAGCGAAGCCCTAAAGTGTTTTGTGTTGCAAATGGAAACCAAATTAAACGCGAAAGTGGAAAAAATTCGGAGTGATCGTGGAGGCGAATTTACCGGAAACGATTTCATAAGCTGGGTTAAACAAAGAGGAACTCAAATGGACTTTTCACCTCCTCATACGCCCCAGTTAAATGGAACCGCGGAAAGAAAAAACCGTACTATTATGGACCGGGCGCGAGCTCTTATCGCGGAGTGCGGACTTAAAAAGTTTATGTGGGGGGAAGCAGTACTGACTGCAACATACCTTATCAATCGTAGCCCAAAAAGAGGCATGAATAAAACGCCCTACGAAAACTGGTTTGCGAAACCTCCAAATCTCAAAATATTCGTGTGTTCGGAAGCATCGCATATGCAAAAAATACGGGATTTCTTAAAAAGCTCGAAAACAGAGCCAATAAATACATATTTGTGGGTTACGCGCCACATGCGTATAGACTTTACGACCCTGTTAAACGGAAAATAGTCATATCGCGCGAAGTCGAGGTAATCGAAGAAAATTACGAATACGAAGATTCGATGAAAGAAAACGACGTAACACGTGTGCGAATTGTATCGGATCAACGCGAACAGGACGAAGACAATCAACTGGACGTGAGCATTGCTGATTCAACAGAATCGTCACTCGAACTCGAGACAAGTGATCTGAATGACGAAGACTGGCACCCGACAGAGGGGGATGAGGGGAGCGACACGGAGACAGAAGCTAACAGAACCATCATTTCTACAGAACAAAAGCGATATCCTGAGAGAGAAAGACAGAATGCAAAACGGTATCCAGATCACGAGGTGCTGCTAGCACAAGCGCAAGGAGAGCCAACCAGCGTTGCCGAAGCGATGCAATCAACTGACCGCGACAAATGGCGTGAGGCTATGGTAAATGAATTTGATTCTCTGATTAAAAATAAAACGTGGACTTTAATTGAGCCACCTGAAAATAAGAAATCAATCGTTAAATCTAAATGGGTTTTCAAAATTAAGCAAGGCGTAAATGGTGAAATCGATCGCTACAAAGCTCGATTAGTTGCGAAGGGCTTTACCCAAATTAAGGGAGTTAATTATTTTGAAACTTTCTCGCCTGTCGTTAGATTTTCTACGATTCGGTTTTTAATAGCTATTGCAGTAAAATTAAAATTAAAGATTGAACATCTAGATGTAGAAACAGCCTTTTTAAATGGGGAGCTACAAGAAACTGTGTTTATGACTCAACCTGAAGGTTTCATTAAAAAGGGAGAGGAAAATAAAGTTTGCCATCTACAAAAAGCTATTTATGGTTTGAAACAGGCGTCGGTAACCTGGAACCAAACCATAGAAAAAGTTTGGTAAAATTAGGGTTTATAAAATCTTTACATGAGGCATGTATTTTTTACAAAATTGAAAAAGAGACAATCATCATAATCGCAATTTATGTTGATGATTTTTTATTGTTCTCTAACGATGAGAAAGAAAAGGAACGAATAAAAGCCAGCTTAATGCAAGAATACAAAATGAAAGATTTGGGAGAACTCGAATATTGCCTTGGAATAAATTTCCAACGGAATAAAAACAACGGTAAAATTTCATTGAATCAAAAGCAGTATATCTTAAAAGATATAATGACCAAAGCATTGCCGAAATTGAAACACAACTTTTGTGTCTCTAACTTTGTCAATACAGGTGAACAAAATGATAAAATAATGTTTGTTCTTACGTTTATTTTTAGCTTTAAGAAAAAATTTGTAAAGACGAGGTTAGGAGTCATCGTAAGTGACAATTAGTATTAAGTTTACAGGTACGTAAAATTAAATTCCAGGTGTGGAAATTAACGTCAACATTTATAAAAAAAAAAAACAAAAAAAACAAAAAAAAAAACAAAACAAAAAAAAAAAAAAATTCAAAGGAAGAACATAAAAACCAACTATAGAAAAAAGAGATTAAAAATTGAGTGGGGGTGTAGAAAATAAGCAATTATTTCATTCTTTTTCCCCGACTGATTGTAAGTCATGCATCTATGTGTGAAGACACATGTGAATAAAGAAAAACCATACATCAGCATAAAGCTGAGACTTTTCCTACATTCTCTCTCTCTGCTTTTCTATTGCGCTTCTCGCACTAGTCTTCCTTCAGCTACGTATTGTGTAACAAGCCTCGTCTAAAAATTGAAACCATGTTTATAAAATAAATCAAAATATTTCCTCTAAAACTCCGCTTTAGTTGATGAGTCTGATTACTTAATCCAACATGCAGTGGTGTACGCAGGGGGGGGGGGCTAAGGGGGCTAAAGCCCCCCCCCCAGACCTCCAATTTTTGTGGGTGGAGGGGAAGGGGGGGGAACAATTTTCAGTCAAACACTCATCAGTGCGAGCCCCTCCCAAGGAAAATCCTGTGTACGCCACTGGCTGCATGTTTATGGCAAAAATGGTCCATACGGGTACATACGTAAGTCGTAAGGTCCATAACCAATTCCCTACGCAGAGTTTGGGTAATGGGTATATGTATTGATCCATATGGATATGTATGCGGATCTGTTGGTGCAATCAAACTACCTATTCGTAGAAAATACATCTGATTGGTAAAATAAATCTTCCGTCAATAGTTGAAGCGCCATCCGATTGGTTCATTTAAATTGCCCGCTCTTCAAAGATATCAACATGTATATCCATACGATATACATTCATATCCATATGGATCCATACGCATATCCATACTATGTTTAGTGAATCTTCTTGTTCATGAAACTACATAGTTACCTACAATTAGACAGCTTTGTGCAAAAAGAAAAGAAACTTCTCTTGATATCTTTTACGGTTGGTTCTTTTCTGAATAAAGGCATTCAATTCAGTCATGCTTTAATTGTTGCTTCAACTACATTCATATCTTTCAGAGTGAAGGTTAATATGAGACCAAATGAAAATTTTAACAAATAAGGAGGCACTCAAAAATTTCGAAAGATTAGGATTATGATGGATTCGTCCACGAAAACATTTGGACATTGGCCGCCACTTTTTATTCTATTTTATTTCAGAAAATTTTTGAAAGCAGTGCGAGAATTACTCAACTTCCTAATCGTGTAACTTTCAAAGCTCTACGTAATTCGAACATTTTCGCTGACAGTTCGGTTTCGCCGTAATCAACCGCGTGTCTCTCATTATCAGGGGCGTGCCGTGGTTTCCAGAGGGGGGGGGGGGGGCAAGAATGCAATTTTGCCGCCCTCCGCGAACAAAATTATAAATTTGATGACCTTTTCTTTTTTACTTGTTACACACTGATTTTGCCGCCCTCTGAAATTCAATTTGAAATGTGATAACTTTTTTTTTTTTTTTTTTTTTTTTTTTTTTTTTTGGTTGTTCAACCTGATTTTGCCGCCCCCGAGAGTGCCGCCCGGGGCAAGGGTACCCACATCCCCCCCCACGGCACACCCCTGCTCATTATGTGAGCGCAACTGAAAATTTTGCTTGGTGAAATAAACCCGCATTTTTCCTAATCACCCAACAATATAGTAAAGAGCGCTTTTGTGTAATCTTTATCGCATATCAGTTATCGACCGCTGCTCATCAAACAAAGCGCGGCCATAAATTAGGATGACGGTTTGGCAACCTTGCCATATCGGCTAACGCCACACGATACTAGAAGCAAAGAACGGCGTTGAATGGAGAGTTGATTCATGAACTTTAATTGGCTGCGAGCACTTTGAACTTGACCTTACCGCAGATTTCGCCTTGTGCGGTGCGTCGCCTCGTGCTATGCTCGCCGTAACAAAAAAAAAAAACAAAACAAAAAAAAATTGGAGTAAACGAACAGTTTCCATTATAGTATTCTAATGATAAACCATTTTATTTCTGTCGATGTATCTGTCGCACATGAGGATAAAACTCCAGTTTTTAGGACAAAAAAATCTTAACTCTAGTTTTTCTATGAAAATTGACATGAATAATGATGCTTATCTGGTACCAAGTTGTGTCAACGAGAAGGGGGGGGGGGGGGGGGGGAGGAGTAGTAATTTGGGAAAGAAGGGAAAGTAAGAATGGTATTTTCCTCATTTTAAGCGTTTCCTCGATCGTCTTCCATTGGGTAGATCAAATGGAGGAATCCAGATCAAAAGATTGTAAAAGCACTTTGGAAGAAGAGATAAGAATAAAAAAATAGAGAAATATACATAAATAACCCCCCCCCCTCCCATGCCGCTGAAAAACCATTGTAGATTCGTCAATGGAATACTTCATTCATCACGGACGTTTAAATTGTGAAATTAATCTCTGTTTCCATGTTCCAGCTTAATCCCAATGTGCTCGGCACACTGGACCGAAACACGTAATTTCATGAACATAATTTTACAAAATAAAATCAAGATTATATGAACATAAACAGCAAGACAACGTAAAAATATGTGAAGCCATGCATATTTTATCTTAAAATGAGTCAAATATTATGGGTTTTGCTAGAAAAATATTTACAAAAAAAAAAATATTTTTAAAGAGAAAAACGACAACTTTCCATGTCGGGAAAATGCCTTATTTTGAACTAGTGTGCGCCGTGCCTCTTCCTCCACCAGCGGCGCGTTAAATCTGGAAACGTTCAATTCTTTCCCATTTCAGGTTAATCCTCAGAAACCTGTGTAGTGGCATTCTCATCAGGTATAGAGAGGCAGAGGCGGCGCGAGGCGCCACTACGGCAACTGCCACGCTCACGCAATCTCTGAATGAAACCACAGGTATTTTGCCTTTGACCGTCATTTGCGGGATTCAGAGTCAATGTTTTGAAAATGTTTAAACGCAGCGTTCAAGATCAAATCCCACAGAACATTTTAAGACCATCTCAAGCTTTCTTTGATCAATATTCCGGGTTGGAATTGTGTGCAAGAAATTGTGAGTTTGGAGTTTCTTGGTGGAATTCATACTGAACAAATCGTATAGTAGGATGTGAGGTGAATACCCTATAGAATTCGAATTTTTGCATAAATTTAAATGGTGAATATGCAACGTTGCAAGATTGAACGCCGGCGGCTCAGCGTGCAATCCGGCAACGTTGCATTTGACACTTTAAAACCCACGAAAAATATCGAACTATTTAGGGATCGCTATCTAGGGTGATGACCATCGGAATCGACCTTTTCTATGGATTCAAATGAACGAAATGGTATGTTGCCACATGTACGGTGTTTCCAGTCTTATGGAGGGGAAACAATTTTTTTTTTTTTTTTTTTTTTTTTTTTTTTTTTTTTTTAAATAGAAAAAAATCCAATTGAAATTGGTTTAAAACGAAAGTTCAAGTGTTTTTAGAGTGGCTATCTATTTATTTTGGAAGGATTTGCAAGATAAAGAAATTTACACATGACAGAAACAAGCAAAATTTTCTCACCTGAATATTTTATTAGAATTCTGTGTCCAGATAACCACTCTGAAGACTGAATTAAACACTTCGTTTAAAACCAAAGAGTAAACAAGAGTCGAAATTGAATGGAAGGCCTGCGTGGTCAACGTAGATAAGAGATCCGAACGCGGGCTGGCCTGGGCTGGCCTCTGATTGGCTGCAACGGGTGGAGCAAAAATGACTCGGGGTATAGGGAAAATAACACGGGATTTTCGTTCCGGGGCGTTTATCTCGAAACCCAAGCAAAATACTGCCTAAACAATTTATACAAGTCGATTCAGCAGATTTTTCCAAACAATTTGATAGGTCGTAAGTGCCACTTTATTGCAAATTCGAAAAGACTGTTTCAGTTTAAAAGTACGCACAATAGTGTGATTGCATGCTTGGCGTGTGTTCGAGCAGTGTTTAAGTAACTCACTATTGTGCGTACTTTTAAACTGAAACAGTCTTTTCGAATTTGCAATAAAGTGGCACTTATGACCTATCAAATTGTTCGGAAAAATCTTCTGAATCGACTCGCATAAATTGTTTAGATACTATTTTGCTTAGGTTTCAAGATAAGCGCCCCGGAACGAAAATCCCGTGTTATTTTCCCTATACCCCGAGTCATTTTTGCTCCACCCGTTGCAGCCAATCAGAGGCCAGCCCGCGTTCCGATCCCTCATCTACGTTGACCACGCAGGCCTTCCATTCAATTGCGACTCTTGTTTACTCTATGTTTAAAACCAATTTTCATTGGATTAATTATAATTTTTGATTTAAGGTTAAAAAATATGAGGCAAACTAACCAGAATCAGATCGCCCATGCTGACTCACTTTGGGCTAGGACTCGTAATATGTATCAGCATCTCTATTGCTATACCTTGTTGGTGTTGTCAGTGGCGAAACGTGAAATTTGGCAACAATGCATTTTCTCCGTTTGAATTCACCAAAAAAGTCGAACGCTCTAGTCGTCGGCGATGACCGGACATTCCGACCTTTCTAATGTGTTTAAATGGGGGAAAAGAAAGTTGCCAAATCGCACGCCTCGCCATTGCGGGTGTTGTTATGAATTGAATTATTCGTTTTATTTGGAAAATTCCTCAGCTTTGGTTCCACTGTGCGCCACTTTCACCACCGCGATGCGGGATTACGGGTGGTAGGAGGAGTGGGGGGGGGGGGAAGCTCGCGCACGCGCTTTTAAGCTTTTTGCGGATACGCGCGCGAGCTCAAAGACAAAGACCAAGACAAAGAGTGGAAACTTTGCGAATTAATCGGTCTATTCATCGATGCTATGTTCAGTGTTCTTCATCAATGCAATGTTCACTTGTGTGGTTGCGGATGAATAATTCAAACACAGAATTTCAATTATTTGATTATTCCGAGTCAGAGGGCTTCCAAAATGGAATCCGAAATTTCTACGCCACCTCGCTCGCCTCGTTTCGTTTCGTGTCAGATGCTCATAGTCTCACAACAAGAGTGTCGCTCAAGCGCCAGAAATAACAGATTTAGCGGACAAGAAATAGCAAGTTAGCCCTTTCCACTCTCGAGACGTTTCTTTTTCTTTTAGTTGCTTTGATAATTCTTTTATTATTATTATTTTTTTTTTTAATTTTTAATTTAATTTTTATTTTATTTTAGTTTATTTATTTTATTTTAAAATTTTGATTTTCATTTAATTTTTTTTATCTTATTGTAATTTGTTATTTTCTTTTAGCTGCTACCTAATTTTTTCACTTTATTTTAACTTTTTTCTTTAATTTTTTATTTTATTAATTTATTTATTTTTTATGTATTTTTTATTTTATTTTTTTATTTTATTTTAATTTTATTTCCTTTGTTCTAAATTAATTTCTTTTATTTTATTTTAAATTATTTTGTTTTTTTTTTTACGTTGTTTTCATATTTGTTTTATTTTATTTTAATTTGTTTATTTGTTTTATTGTGTGTTTTGTACTTTGTGTTTATTGGTTTTTTTTTTTTTTTTTTTTTTTTTTTTTTTTTTTTTTTTAACATGCAGTAAGTACTGCATGTTTTTGTTATGGTTTTGTATCGATTTTGGCCATAAACTTCCTGCATAAAAATCGACAATTTTCGGCTTGGTCGCAAACGTGCGTTGTCAGATTTCCGCGCGTAATGATCACGTACTGCTTTTCGGTGGATTCCTTTCGTTCGATATATTGCGGAGCGGCAACGCGAAAAGTCTCCCTATCCTTTAAGCAGTCACTAAACGAATCGCGCGCCATATCGAATCCGCGATATTCTTCGGTCCGCCGCACAATGGATAGAAATCAAATCTTTGGCGGTCCAAATTCGATCCTTTCAAAGTTGGAAAATTAGTATTTTAGCTGGGTACTATAGTTGATTTCAAGGGCTTTATTTGGCTCCGTTTTTTATTCCTGGCTTGTCCCATACTTATCGGAGAATATCATTTGATGGATCGACAATTCTTGTGATATCTCATGTCTTTGTATTTTTGACCAATTAGGACTCGATTTGGATCCATAGTGCGCCGTTTGAAATGTTCGAATAATGTTTGAGTTAGGTTTTGACTGAGTATTGACCCCAAGTTTTTCATAAGGATTTGTCTCCGTTATGAATACATTTGGTAGTTTCATTATTTTGTCTGTGATTACCAACGAGCTATATCTAGTTCGGAGGCTTTGGTGGTAAACATGCGTAATTTGCCTCGGAGATTTTAAGGTTAGAGATTTGTGTTGTGAAAACAAACCGAAGTTCCCTCCGCAATGTATTTTCGCGTGTTTTCGAAGTCTATCAGAGACTTTAAAATCTGAATTTCTTTATGAACTGTGCGTGTTTTCTGTCAATCAAAGCCTTAATTTCAGTTTCTACTAATTGAAACACTCAAGTTCTTCATAGCTTTCATTTAATTTGCCAGATTCTACAGTGCGTGTTATTGCCTCGTAATTAGGGTGGGCCGAAAACCCACTTTTTTCGCGGAGCGACATGGCGCACGATGGATATCGTTACCACACGCTAGTAATGAACATACGTGAAATTTGGAGCCATAATATTGATGTCTTCAGGTTCCGCCGAGCGGTCAAAAATCGCGATTTTTAAGAAAAATCGTTTTTTTTTCGTGCAATTTGGCAACGTGCGCTCTTTGACCACGCCTTAATGACATGGCGCAGCCATAATACATTACTTAGATACGTAAAGAAGGCACAAGAAAAATTTGGGCTCTATCGGACCCTATCTTCAGGTTCCGCCAGCGTCATTTATCCATACAGCGCCGAAAAGCTCGAAATCGGCAAAATAAGGGGTTTCGTCCGACAGATCCGCTTCCAGCGTGAATTTTGGGATGCGGACTCATTCGGTCCGACTAATATGTGTTTTGGGAGAATTTTAGGAAGGTATTCGAGCAATTTAGACTAGATCCAAAAAAAAAAAAAAAAAAAAAAAAAAAAAAAAAAAACGTGACAAACAATCAGTGGCGTAGCGTGCAATTTAGCAACGTTGTAATATGTTCATTTGAACCCATGTTAAAGTCCATGCGAGGGTGTCCGCCGAATATCCAATAGCTCTTTATTTTTAATGGATTTAAATGAAAGCTTTACAACGTTGCCAAATTTCACGCTATGCCACTGAAAACGATAAAATAAAGGAAAGGAGAAAATAAACGTACCTAGAATTAGGTACGTTTAAAAATATGTAACACCATAACCTATATAAATAATTGCCGGTCAATTATGACAGCATAGGCACTAAAATTTTAGTTTTTTGAGATCTTAAACAATTACCTTTTGAGAAGGTACTTTATATTTTCCTTTTTAGTCAAAAGACAGTAACAACTTGCGAGACTCCAGTTTTTCTATGATAAAACCTTCACGTGCATCTTTTCCACAGCAAGATTTTGATGCCTCGGTTACGAGCTTGACAGCTCTTTCAACAGGTTGTGTGTGACATTTGTAAGCAAGAATGGGGCAGTTGCAAGGGTCTGAAATGTTGCGTTTTTTACATAGAAAATGAAAGTCCTGGATGAGCTGAGAACAAAAATGCCTTTGGTTTCTAGGAAAGTCCCATTGTTCCGGAGATGAGATTTTGGCCCAAAATACATTGTTTTAAATGGAAATCCCGCGAAGTGACGTCAGTACGCCCACGATTTTCTACAACTTTGAACGTGTGCATCTCCAAAACCGAGACACTTACGAAAAAACCAAAGGCACCAATCATCTCAGCTCAACAAGTACACTATCATTTTCTTTATTCAAAACACAACATTTCAGACCCTTGCAACTGCCCCATTGGCAAATTAGAAGAGACAGGGTCACTGACATACGTCTTAAGCATTTCTGATGAAATTTCTCCAAAAATCGGTGGTTCAGTAAGAGCTACATCAGACCAAAATAATAAATCAGAGTAGTCAGCTGCTGAGAAGTTATTTTTGGAATCGCAAACACGCGTGGTAACTTTTACTTGCAATTTTTCTCAATTTCGCGAGCCTTTAAAATTCGTTTGATACCAATTTTTCGTATGGGGTCCCAGTCATTAGTAACCATGGACAACAAAAAGTTCTCATGATGACCAAAGTAGCCGTTTCTCTGTATTACCGGATCGATTATTTTTTTACTGTGCTATCCATAGAACGTGATAAACGGATTAATTTGAATAAATTATGCGCGCCTTGTTCACAATTTTCATTTAGTTTGATAGAGAACCAAACTAGTGAGTAAACACAAACGACATATCTCACCAAAAGTTTCAAATTCTAACTAGGTTTTGTTTGTGAAATGTAGAGGCGGAGCAATCGATTGGCAGTAGTCAGCCTCCGCGCGTGCAATAATTTCCCAGGGTGCGTCTTTTTCTGCTAAATCTGGTGGGCGCACGCCATTAATGACGGCACATGTCATTTCATACAGATATTTTTGATCCGTTGACAGATCTGAACTTTTAACTGTCGGCATTTCTGCATTAGAAATAGCATCAAACTTACGTACACTCAAAGACTTGCAATCTAGCGAAGCTATCTCTTTGCCGATTGGACCTGGAAACGATTTTGGTCCTAAAGTGACCCCATCCAATTCTTCACATAAGTGCCGTAAAGGCAGCTCGTTGCCGTGGAGCTGACTGATCAACCACTGCAATGGTCTGCTCAAATGTAATTCAAGCAGACAATTGACACCTGCCTTGTGACCTGTATTTACTGATGTCCCGTCACAGCCCGTGGCTACGAGTTTAGATAAGTGTACATTTTTTTTCCGCGAAATAATCAATGAGACAATTTTCAATGCTGACTGCGCTATAACCGAACTGGGAGCTACATGGCCAAAATATGAGGAGCCGGGCTCTGCTATCAATGAAACATGCTCCTCGGTGATCGTTCTCTTAAAACACTTGTTGTTTTTGCGCTCCTGAACGAGGGTACAATATTTTCTTCCATCAAAATATAAGCCAGTCAAGATTGGCTGGTCCATTTTTCTAGGCAACTGGAACCTCATTGTAAATTTAGCTCTTCTAATTTATTTATTTATTTATTTATTTATTTTATTTTATTTTTTTTTTGAGGGTGAGTGGGAGAAGCTCGATATATGACTACCTCCACGCGGTGAGCTTTGGGCTGTTAAAACATTTCTCTAATTGTTAAAACAGGCGAAAAGTAGCATGACACCTTGATAAGAAGACCGGATGTATAGTACATAATTCAGACGTTAACATTCAATTCCTATATGAGCTGCCGAATTGGAGGACAATACCTAAAAACCCACATTCATTTGCGAGTAGAGCCTCCAATTCTCATTGGATCTAGTCTAAATTGCTCGAATACCTTCCTAAAATTCTCCCAAAACACATATTAGTCGGACCGAATGAGTCCGCATCCCAAAATTCACGCTGGAAGCGGATCTGTCGGACGAAACCCCTTATTTTGCCGATTTCGAGCTTTTCGGCGCTGTATGGATAAATGACGCTGGCGGAACCTGAAGATAGGGTCCGATAGAGCCCAAATTTTTCTTGTGCCTTCTTTACGTATCTAAGTAATGTATTATGGCTGCGCCATGTCATTAAGGCGTGGTCAAAGAGCGCACGTTGCCAAATTGCACGAAAAAACACGATTTTTCTTAAAAATCGCGATTTTTGACCGCTCGGCGGAACCTGAAGACATCAATATTATGGCTCCAAATTTCACGTATGTTCATTACTAGCGTGTGGTAACGATATCCATCGTGCGCCATGTCGCTCCGCGAAAAAAGTGGGTTTTCGGCCCACCCTACTCGTAATGCCGTAACTCATTGCCTTTCTTGGCATTTCGACGAGTGAAAGAGGTATGTTTGTGGTGATTTATTCAAAAATTTTGTAATTTGACCTCTCTCAGCAAACTCTCTCATCCTGAGACAGATTTACTCATTTTTATCTCCTCAAGTTGAGTGATCTGAAGTAGATAACTTCGTTAACCGATGAGCGTGGTCTAGAGTAAAGTTACCGAAAGGGGAAAAAAAGCAAAGGGTGGACCTTTACATTTCAGACCAATTGTACCTATGCTTGCATGACAGTCATGGAGAGCAGAACTATTTAAATGGCAACACCAACACCAAGTTGTGTGATGCATTCATTCAATGATAAATGATGTCGACTGAAATAGTGGGCTGAGGTTGATCGGAGAGCATCCATTTCACTCGACTCATCTCTTTTGCCCAAGTTGATTGAGCCTCTCGTGAAGTGAATTTTACTTACTACGAGTTTGGTTGGAATTTATTTACCTAAGAACAACTGTCCGACAAGACAGTCTGTCGCTTCTGAACTGCATCAGAGGGCATGGGAGAGTTGTTGGTTTGCGCCGAGTTTCAACTCGTTTCTAATGAAGCGCTTATCAATGCGCTTTGATGCGGTTTGGAAACAGGCACCATTGTTTGTCAGAACCCTATACTCAAAATGGTCCCCCTCTAATAGAATGGTTACAGTGACTCATCTTTCATTGAAACTGCTGAAGATGATTCGACATGTTTTACTTGCAAACGGATAGTTTTGCGAGAAATGAAAAAAAGCTTCCTTATGAAGCTATCTGAAGCTACACTGAAAAAGTGCAAGAAGTGTGTTCGACACTGAACAGCACAGTTTATGATGCCAGGCTTTGGCTCTGGGCATGAGGGAAAATGGTCATAATCTTGTCAATAATCTTACAAAGTCTGAAGAGAGAAACCTAGAGGCCAAGTACAAATGATGGTGTTAATTTGGACACATTAGATCTAATCGGGGAAAGCCAACTCGATTTGTCTAATTCTACTCGATGTAACCTAAGTCGAAACAAATCTTGACCTGGACCAATCAAATCAGCTTTTCTAAAATGTTGTGAGTAAATCATGAATCCTTGGGTCCAATCGGTTGCGATAAAATTGTCGACTACTTTAGCGGTATATCCACCTAAGATTCTTAAGTAGGATAAAGTAACTTTCCCCTCTTGTTTGGAAGCAGTCGATAAATAAGTGGTTACGAAGTTGTGACTGAACTTCACTCGAATCTCATGCTAACATTCACTCGAGTGGCTCAATTGACTAGGATGAATCGAATTGACTTGGGCAAAATAGATGAGTGGAGCAAGATGGATGCTCTCCGATCAACCTCACAGCAAAATTTTAGTATGGCACCGTTTTACAGCCTTCTTGTCCACACCTATATCCTTGGTAAAAGAACATAACATTATAATGAATTGGTACCCCGTTTCGTGCATCGCACGACGTGGTGTTGTCTTCACTTTTAAAGAAAGTTAGGTTGGTTTTTTTTCATAACAAGGTGTCTGTGAATTACTGTATTTTGGTCACTTCAGAGTTCTACGGAGTACCTAACCTTAAACCTAATACTGGTAATTCTAAGTCAGTGTTGTGATTGATTTCTTGCACCATTATTGCCATAATGATGACAGTAGTTTCTTATTTCTGCTAAGTGGGTACTTTAGTCTTTCAATTCAATTATAAACGCTCTCTTATTGAAGAATACTCTTAATTTCTCAATGAAATGAAAGTCTTCCGTTCGGTCCGTGCAAACTTCAGAACCACGAACGAGTCAGTCATCCTTTTATTTGCTTCTTCATGTCCAAACTGACTGAAGTTCAACTTTGAAATCAGATTTGCTGCAAATTTTAATTTCAAATACATTATTATAATTTGCTAAAGTCAGTTCAAAGTACAATCAACGATGGAACTCAACAACCAGTCAACGCGCAGATTAACTTGAACCGCAGGTAGGTGTGACGTTAAACGTTCAAGGAAATTACACTAACAGTCACAGCTCTCATGAAGCAAAGCACCTCACGAAGAGTACGAAATTCTATGTACAGTTCAAGTTTGTTTGAAAAAAAAATTACTTTTTTATTCAAATAAAATTTCAATTTAACGGAGTAAATTGCAACTTATTTAATTAAAACTGCACTTTATTCAAACAAAATTGCAATTTATTCAAAATAACTTGCCATTTATTCAAATACAATATAAGAAAATGTCAACCTAACTAAGATTTATCTGAGATTTATTCAAGTAAAATTTCTTTGAAATATCAATAACATTTCAAAATAAAATTGCCATTTTATTTGAACAAAATAGGAGTTGATGCTACTAGGGCTTAGTCGCTCTTATATCAGATGATTTGCAAGTTGAATCAGAGCTACCATGTCTTTTGGTTGTATGCGGCTATTCAGACGAAAGTGTTTACAGGAGAAGTATCAAATATTTTGAAGGAGCTTCATACGGAAGATCTGTTACCAGGAGAAGTATCAAATTATTGAAGGCGCTTTATACGAAAAATAGACAATGTGATCAGGAGAAGTATCAAATTATTTGAAGGAGCTCTGAAGCCACCTAATCGAGGAAACTTAAGACTTGGTCGCTCTGATATCACATGACTTGCAAGTTGAATCAGAACGACACGTCCACCGGGTGTAGGGAAATAAATATAGGAAGATATTTGAAAGAAAAGTTTTTACGAGCAAGTTTTCACGAAGAAGTGTTTGGGGCAGGTGAAGTAAAATGGAGCTGGTTTGGGGGAAAGATTTTAGATCTTGGCCGCAATCACTTGAGGTTTAGCTGAAAGTTTTGGTGAAATAATTTGTGACATGAAATTAATAAAAATTTAAAAAAAGAAAATGAACAAAAGCACTTGCTCTCAGAAGTTTCACGTAGAAAATAAATTCTCACTCCACCACTCTCACTAACTCTGCATACCCATTGAAATTATACAGAACATAATGCAGCGATGATAACTATAGATAAGAGGAACCAGCACACTGCACAGAGTTTTAAGAGAAAAACCAAATGAAAGAGAACTTTCAATATAGACACTCACAAATGACAAATAAGAGACAGTGGCCTAGAGTTCAAGATGAGAGGAACCATACCACCAGGCATTTTTCTCGAGAACGGCTGATCGAAATGTTTTGAATAAAAAAAAACGGTTACGGAATGGACACAAAATTTTTCATTTTTGATATTTTCAAAAGCCCTCATCAGCTCCTCGTTCATATTAGGAGAAGTTCACACACTTTTATCAAGTTTTTTGCAAAAAAGCATCTTCTGAAAGTACGAAAAAAGTTCATATCCTCATAGCAGAGGCAATTGCCAACATTTTTGCTCCCATAGACATTTACCAAAAAACCCAGATTTTTTTTAGCTATAGGGACTTGGAAGATTTTTGAATCAACCCTTTTGCTTATCCAGTTGAGAATTTCTCACAAATCTTGACAGATTCTGAAAAAATATATCGAAACCTTCTGATCGATGTGCAACATGTTACGTTGAGGAGAAAAAATAAGGTGTATTTTTTCAAATCAAAAATTTTGGGACTTCAATGGCAGAATCGAATCGATTCCATGGTCTGAGACATAGACTGCCCAAAATTTTAATTTAACGAAATACACCTAATTTTTTCACTTTAAGGTACCAAACTAGTGGCACATCAATCAAAATGGTTCCAACCATTTGATCAGAATCTGTTATGTATTTGAAGAATTCTCAACAGGGTGGCCACAAAAGCCAATTCAAATTTTTTCCAAAAATCCGCCATAACTCAAAAAAGTGAGGTTTTTTGGTAAATGTCCATGTGAGCAAAAATGTAGGAAATTGCCTGAACTTCAAGGACACCAGCTTTTCTCATAACTTTAAAAGAGCTTTTTTGAAAAAAAACTTGAGATATAGATGTGATTGAGCCTCCCCTTTCAAAAATGCCCCAAAGGGCTAAGTATTGGAAGCTATCGATAATATGATAAATGAAAAATTTAGGGTTGATTCCCTATGCCACTTCCATGTTTCAAAACATTTCAATCAGCCATTCTCAAGAAAAATGCCTGGTACAGGTGCTCTGGATCACCATGTATACAGGGTGTCAATTAAAAAAGGAGCCAGGCCGAATATCTCGAGAACGGCTCCGGATTCCGAAAAACGCTGAAACACGTGTTAAATTATTTTGAGCAGGACATCTTTTTAGGGGGACGCCGATTTGGGGTCTCTCTCTGGGGGGTCCCCAAGGAGGCTACCACCTCCCTAAATCCAATACTTCAATGGGGCCCCAATTTTTTTTTTTATTTAATAATCAAAAATAGGGTAAAATTTTAAGACTTTTGGTACAAGTTAAACGTCGACATCGTTTTTCGTTTTCGATTATATCGAAGGTCCAAGTTCGATTTGGGCCCATTTTCAAGAAGCATTACTTTACTCCTCTTTGAAGAGTCGGAATTCACAACTCAAGGACACAAAAATACTCTGAAAAGCAAGCCCTCTTCAGAAAAAATTCAATTATAACGAACATTTATTCAAATTTTGGTTTTGAAGCTCAAAAAACTTTTAGACGTTTTTGGGCCCCTAGGAGGGCCATCTGAAAAATTCCGAATTACGACCCCTATTGAGTGATACATAAATAGAAATGGCGTAACAAACTGAGCATTTCGGCGCAAACCGGGGGGGGATATCGTTTTTACATTTGAGATATCGAATGTCAATTTACAGATTGCGATATCTCGATTGTGAAAAACGATATCGAACTCCGGTTTGCACCGAAATGCTCAGTTTGTTACGCCTTTTCTATTTATGTATCAATCAATAGGGGTTGTACCTCGGAATTTTTCAGATGGCCCTCCTTGGGGGCCAAAAACGTCTAAAAGTTTTGGGAGCTTCAAAACCAAAATTTGACTAAATGTTTGTCATAATTAAATTTTTTTCTGAAAAGGGCTTACTTATTAGAGTATTTTGTGTCCTTGATTTTTAAATTCCGACTCTTCAAAGAGGAGTAATGATTTTTTGAAAATTAGTCCAAATCGAACTTTGACCTTCGATGTATCAAAAACGAAAACCGATATTGAACTTCGATTCGCACCAAAAGTCTGATAATTTCACCCTCTTTTCGATTAATAAATAAAATATGGGGGACCCTGTTTGAAGTATTGAATTTAGGGACGTGGTATCCGCCCTGCGGGCCCCCTGGAGATGGCCCCGAAATCGGAAACCCCCTATAAAGATGTCCCCCTCAAGCATTTGAACACGTGTTTCAGTGTTTTTCAAAATCCGGAGCCGTTCTCGAGATATTTGGCCTAGCTCCTTTTTTAATTGACACCCTATATGCTATGAAACTTAATGAAAAGCGGTATTACAAGCATAACAACGCAGTCAAAGCAGCTTACACTGATTGACTGCATGTTATCTTTGTATCGCTAGACTGCGATACAAAATCTGCTGGCTGCTTGTTTTTTTTTTTTTTTTTTTCTCTCCTGTGCTGACTTTTGTTGGATGGATTTGAAATGAGAGTGGAACTCAACTATTTTTTTTTTTTCGAATACATCCGACATCGGAGTGGAAAGGGTTAAAATGGAGCTCTTGCTGTAGGCAAATGGAGTATCAATTCCAATGTAAAATGCTGCGAAAATAACGATGAAACCAATTACAAAGTATAAAACTCACTTCTCGCAGAGAAAACTTAACTTGAAATTTCGGGTCACCACCCTTGCATGTATGCTCCAACCTCGGATTCGGACCCCAAACAAAAGAACATAACCTACGAATTTGAACAATGAGATTAATGAATTTGCTTTCAAAAAGTAAAGAAGGAATTAAAGGTCCATTTACACACATTTTGTCACTAGGAACACGGTGATAACTACAGAATAGTTCTACATTGCGTAATAAACGAGGAAGACGGCACTTAATTTTATATCTTGTTCTTTCGTTTGAGGTCCGAATCCGAGGTCGGTGCATGCATGCAAGGGTGGTCACCCGAAATTTCAAGTTAAAGATTTCGAGGAGTGAGTTTTAGACTTTTTTAATGGTCTCATCGTTATTTTCGCAGCATTTTACATTGCGGAACTGATACTCCACTTGTCTACAGCAAAACCTTGCAAGAGCTCCATTAACGAGACAAATCTTGTTAACCCTTGGAAGTGCTAGTCATTTGGCAGTCGCGTTGCCAAAGCGAGGGGCTAGGGGAGGTCCAGGGAGTCTGGAACCTCCCCCCCCTTAAATTCGAAATTTTCACTAATAATTTCTCGCGTTTTCTAGACATTTGTCACTAAGTTTTGGACCTTGCTTGGATCCCCCCCCCCTTTTAAGAAAAGTCTGCCTACGCTACTGATAGTCAACGTATGTGTCCAAGGAAAGAGGAGTAGGACCTAAGGAGCCCGATAGGATTTTTGCTGTTATTACTTGCTTTTTTTGTTTTGTTTTGTTTTGTTTGTTTTTGTTTTTATTTTTTACTTTAAGTTTTTTAAGTCGTTTAACCACTTACTTCCTGTCCTTCGTCCATCTTACTGAATTTTATAAGACTATTTTCTTTATCATATAACCTGTTTTCTGATATTTAGAGACTATTCTCCCTAAAAATTACGACATGCCAGAAAAAAAAAGTGTGGCAAATTGGAAAAAACGTTCTTTAAATTTTTGCGTTTTTCAGTTTTTTGGCCGCTAAAATATTGAAAATTGAACTAATAATCCTATAAAAGCTCATAATATTTCCCAACAAATCATGTATTGACCTGGTTTCTATCATCGTATCTAAACCTTAAATTGTATCAAGTTGCGAGTAAGTTAATAAAGTTTGTACCCAATGTTTTAGCACCCGATACAAGGTGAAAAAGGTATGTCGAATTTGCAGCTACTGGGGCGAGTATGAGTTCTGAAGGCATAGAGTATGTCTTTTAAGCTTATACGTATGTCGTTCAAAAACATAGAGTATGTCGTTCAAGCACATAAAATATGCTGTTAGAAGATATACTCAGCCCAGCAGCTGCAAATTCACCATACTCTATGTGCTTCATCGACATACCTTTTCCTCCGTGTATATTCATCGGTTTCAATTTTGTTGGACTATTATAGCACGTGGGAGGGAAATTTTATCTCTTCAAAATTGATACGCCCATGGTAAGCATTCCCGGGCCTTGCGCGACTCCTGTCAAGTTGGCGTGATTACGCGCTCTAGCGCTCATAAAGTCTAAGCTGGCCAGGTTGTATCGCTGATTTATTGGCTTCCAGTTCTGGGGTTATCGGGGTTCGATTCCAGTTCTTCGACAACATTTCATTCAACTTCCGCCCATGCACTTCCACCGTAGACCGTAGTACGTTCACGCTGCCTGTCTCGCGCAACCGCTCCGGCCGTTCGCAAAAAGGTGAGCAAACTGACCGGGGCAATGACATTATAATTGCTATACCGATTTACAGGTAGCCCCAAAGAAAAAAAAGCCTGATACATGTATCGGACCGTGTTGCTGTTTATGATCACCGCAAGGCCCGATTAATTCTGTCATTCCACCCAATTACTTATTGATACCATCGATATAATTGCGAATTGGTTAGTAAGAAAATCGATAGGAAAATAAAAGATACATTAATCGAACCGTGTTGCTGTAAACGATCGCCAACTGTGGTTTATTAATTTGCCGAGTTTTTTTTTTTTTTTTTTTTTTTTTTTTTTTTTTTTTTTTTTTTTTTTCCCCTAATCCTCCCCGCAGTGAATAGCTCTCACAATCAGAGCTAGCTGCATCCGAAAGCTTTATCTCACTCTCCCATGTCGTGTTGCGTTTCTGGCCAATGAAGGGGCATCGTTATTGTTAGAAACAATTTGCGATGTACTTACATACAACCTATATGATCATATAATATGATACGTGTGACGCTTCCTGCATGCCTGATACTGGATTTCCGTATGTTTCAAATGATAGCGCCTCGTTATTTTTCATAAAACTTCACGATAACTGTTCCTGCATGCCTGCTATCAAATTGCCGTCTACACAAAATGAAGGCGCTTCGTTGTATTAATAATTCTCGCATGGCCAATGTCCATGGTACCGATAGCGAAGTGCGTCCATGTAAAAAGACGATCCGTCCACCTTTTCCGTACTCTTGTTGGAAACAGAGCGGAACACATTTCTATTGACGTCGACAGACAATTTTGCAGTTGGGGGCAGAAAAAAAGTGATTTAGGAAAATCCCGTTTTTTCCACTGTAATACGGGTTGCGTCGAATTATTAACACATGACTTATGCAACTGTTTGTACTATGACTTTCGAAAGTAAATATCCTGATAGAAATTTTCATTGTTTCCTTTCCCACCCAGTTTTAAAGTATGTAGAGGTTTGAAGGTGTTTTCAGAGGTAAACAAAATTACCACTTGATATTATGATTTAAAAAATCTTTAACTCTTTAGAAAATAATAGAAAAATTTAACAAGAACAATGTGACGAGAGGGCTTTCTTTTGCATGTCATAGTAGATACCATGTAAATTTAACTCTTTAACTCTTTAGAAAAGAATAGAAAAATTTAACAAGAACAATGTGACGAGAGGGCTTTTTTTGCAGGTCATAGTAGATACTAAGATACCCTGTAAATTTTATAGTTCTATTCTAAATATAATTTTCTCTCTTTTACAATTAACTCGAGCCGCGCTGTCTCAAGGAGGCGAGAAAATTTCAGAAAATCCAGCTTGGTGTCTTTTAGATGAATGATTATATACGTCTCGTTCACGTGCAAGGATCATATCAAAGGTACTTAAAATCAAGAATATAGGTAACTTTTTTCAGAGCTTGTTGAAAGGCCGTCAATTTCTATCGTGGGTCAGATAGTCTTTCAGATTGAAAAGTATGATGAATGGTTTAATCATACATTTTTTTAAATATAATTAGCTACGCTATCTTCCTTTCATTCATTCACTTATTGCTAAGTTAAGAGCTCTCGAATAAATTAATCGACAACTTTCCTGCTGCAACAAAGTAAGCTGTGAGTGGTGTACATTACATCAGTTTGTGAGAGGTGGAAATCGAGTCAAGTAATCGCTTCGAATAATTTTTTTTACGGACGAATAATTTCCATTGAAGTCTGAAAGACTCTTGACAAAAATGGACCATGGCTAGAGGAATTTCAGGCCTGGAGTAAAATTGAGAATTCACGATAGGACTTTTCAATTGTAATTTTTTGTTAGTTTGTTACGATTGAATTTCGACACCAAAGACATCAATAAAAATCCTATTGGTTTTTGATCCTTGACTCGCTCTCGAAATAACTTTCATCAGATTTTCAAAAAAGATATTTCTCATTCTTCCTTCCATTCATTTCTTGTAAGGAACTCGCACGTAGAATTAATTGAATCGATAGCATCCTACGTCGAATTAACAAGGATGGCATTGACCTTAGGTCAGTTAAAAGCATTAGAAGCCATACGAAAAATACTTTTACAAACCTACTTTGACGTCAAGCATTGAAAGTGTGGTCGCGTATCGGCATTCGTCCAAACGATAAATATCAAATCATCAACGATTCCGGTTTTTGCGGTTTGAAGATTGTAAGTGCATACTTACAACGCCATTCTCATGGAGGAGTCCTGTCTAATTGCAGCTTTATCTTTGATGAATCACATTTCTTAGCATTGAAAGTTGCAATTATAGATGGGACTCCCCTACGGCCTACAGTCACCCGGCGCCTCATTCGACCGCCATCTTTAAATTTCGTCAAACGCATTTGAGTTTGTAAGTCGATTTTTGAACTTTCGGTTGCTTTCAACGTTATTTTCAATCTCAAGTGATTTTACATGGAAATCAACCATCCATAGTGATGTCGCAAAAGTTTGCAGCAGACCAACTGAGACCTTTTCTTGAGGCAGGACTCATAAAACAGCGGGTGTGTTCTTTAGAAGAGATCACAATTTGATTATAGCGTTGTTTTTCTAGGGAAGAGCGTGTTTCGCGTTTTACAGGCCAGTAGATCGTCTCATCAGTTGCAAGTGTGAATTAGGTCTGAATTTACAATGAGAGGTTTGTTATCATTCCTTCCTCCAATACTAAGGACTTGCGCTCTCAAACAAACAAACCAAACAAAACACACAAACTGTAGCTCGGAAATTTTAGGCGGGTACTTGAAAGGGCTCACACAATATTGTTCCATCGTTCGAACTTCGAACCCAGCTTGGGTCTCTAGAAGTCTTTACATAGATCGGAGACAATATTTGCACCTTGTTAGACGACAGAAACACAGTTTCGCAGAGCATAAAGAGACGCGATCGGCAATCTACGTGCTGATAAAACAGTTTACAAACATCGAAACTGTAGAAAACGGCTCTCACGGGTAACATTTTGACACGCGGTCTAAAATTAACTTTTATTTGCAGGGAGGCAGGAGCGTTGCCCGAAACACACGACATTTTAATCCTCAAGATACGATGGGAGTTTGTGCACAACTTCGCTGATTCAAGTGTGGCAGGTTAAGGTGGATCCTCATAGATATTACTAACAATAAGCCTATGGTGAAATGGTCCAAAAGTGTTATTCCTACATTTTTCGGATTTTGAAAAGAAAGTTTACAGTTTTGCTCTCACAATGGGGTTGTTGCAATGCAAGGGTCTGAAATGTGTTTTTCATAAAGAAATGAAAGTATATTTGATGAGCTGAGAACAAGATGCCTTTGGTTTCTATCTAAGTCCCATTGTTTTGGAGATGAGATTTTGGCCCAAAATATATTGTTTTAAATGGGGGTTCCGCGTAGTGACGTCACTACACACACAATGTTTTTTTTTACAACTTTCTCCGAAATCGGGACTCTTAGGAAAAAACCAAAGGCACCATTGTTCTCAGTTCATCAAGTTTTATCAATTTCTTTAAAAAAAACCCCACAATTTCAGACCCTTGCAACTGCCCCTTATTAAAAACTAAAACTGTGTGGGGCAGGTCTCGAGACAAAAACAAATATACACTTATTTCAGGCGAGCTATTAAAAGGGATAAATTCTATCCATCCAATATGCGTGACTAAAATACGTTTGCACCTATCGCACGATAAACATCAGCAAAGTTAACGACGCTCATGCGATAGTAACTTTCCGTCGCACAATGGTGTGAGATCTTCTAAAAGTCGTCAAAAATCAAGAAGTAAATTTCTCAACAATTTCTCATTTATAAACTTTCTATACCACAACTTTACCCACAAAAAACGCTTCCAACAAGTAATTCAAACCTAGAAATTTCACATTAAAGTTTTAAACCAAGCTTCAAAGATCGAAAATCATGATGTTTCATAAATTTTTCCACTGATTTGTTGCCTTTTATAGATCTCAGGACACAGCCGTAGCCAGAATAATCTCTCTCTTTCTTTCTCTCTCTCTCTCTCTCTCTCTCTCTCTCTCTCTCTCTCTCTCTCTCTCTCTCTCTCTCTCACTCTCTCTCCCTCTCTCTCCCTCTCCCTCTCTCTTATCCCATTTGAACGCGTGTGTTGGAAAAGGACAGAGACAGGGGCTGAAGTCACGAGATAGTCACTATATTCATCCTTTTCTAACACATGCGTTCAAATGGGCTAAGAGAGAGAAAGATAATATCCTAGGTACGGCTATGGCTCAGACTGTAGTGCGTCGGAGAGCACGCAACATACGCTGCAAGACAGTTGAAAAAAGACATGAGAAAATCTTAAAGCTTTGTGTCACGCTTTGCTTTCTCAAAAATGGAAAAAAAAAAAAAAAAAAAAAAAAAAAAAAAAAAAAAGTGTTTTTCCTAAGTCTTTATGGCCTAAGTATGACCTCTAAATTTTATTTTCATAATTTTTCCAGCTCCCATCATAGAGAAACAACGTGGTTAGACGCACTATGACCATGCACTATAACACACGCACTTTCTCGGTTTCCATTAGTTTTTTCTTATTTTTATTTTTTCACATTTCCCCACACAAAGGTATGGAATGACGATCGTGGAGGGTTTTGCAGTCCAAGTGTTGCTTGAGGATACCCGCGCCGCGTTGGTACACCCTTCGGCCTTAAATCATATTCTGTGGTTATTATGCCTAACCGTGATAACAGATGACCAGAAATCCCTTTTTAACATGTGGCTGTGGCCACCCAGTCTAACCACTATGACACAAAGGGTTTTAAACGGCTCCTTATGTTTGATAAATGTGTAGGACAAAACAAAAGGAAGGATTAATTAACCTCTGAAAACTATTTTCAGTATTTTCATTCTGAAATACTGGAACGGCGTTAGCTCAGCGAGTCAGCGGGGTTCAGCGCTTGGATAAATAAGCCGCTTCTACTGCTATTCCAGCACTGCGGGTTGCTCGCATGCAAACCGGCAGGCGCTAGTATTGTGCAGTTGTGCACAGGCCATTGAGGGAGAGGGAGAGAGAGAGAGAGAGAGAGAGAGAGAGAGAGAGAGAGAGAGAGAGAGAGAGAAAGGGGGGAGAGAGAGAGAGGGAGAGAGAGAAAGAGAGAGATACTGGTATGACGATCAATAAGCAAGTTTAGTGTACTCTCACTTTGTGCTCCTCCGCCGTTCGCTTTTGCCTCGCTCAGCGACCTCAGCGTTCCCGCGTTCCGGAGCGCTCTCGTTCGGTTGCTCGCGGTTAACACTGCTCTACTCGTCTCTACTCTACTATGTACTCAACAGCTTAGATACAGCGACCGCAGAGCAAGACGCATCCAAGTTGCCAATGGGGCTGTTGCAAGCACACTTTTGCTATGCAAGGGATTTATATTAAAGGGATTCCAGACGCAAATTTTCCAGATTTCAATCCGATGGATGCGCCGCCACTAGTCGCTTTTGGGTAAATTCGAGTTTTTGGCATTTTTAATTGAAAACAAAGAAAAAACCCCAAATCCAAGAACGTCAGCACCGACAATGTAGTTACTTTAAATTTAAGGTTAACCCTTTAACTATCAGATTAAGAAAGAGAGACCTTCACTCGCTCAAAATAAAAGGGTATAGATAAATATACCTACTCCGGGGTGTTAATTTTGCCTATTCCGTTAATTGAAGGCGCTCGCCAGAAAATTATTTTGCAAATGTCAACAACTTGGGGTTGCTTCTGTCTAGCTGTTACCTAAGGTGATTCCAGGCGAAACTTTTCCAGATTTCAATCCGATGGATGGCGCCACTAGTCGCTTTTGAGAAAAGTCGTGTTTTTGGCAATTAAAATAGAACCCAAAGAAAAAACGCGATTAATCCGAGAATGTCAGCACCTTCGAAATTTTTGCATGGATTTTTTGCAGCCCAAACGAGCCAATCGGTTTAGAATTAAAGCCGTAAATTATGACATTCATTTCGCCCTAAGCTTATTAGTGAGTGAGAGTTGGTGCTAGTGATAATACGGCTATCTTTCTCACTCGCACTCATAGAGGCTTATGATTATTTTTGTATTTCATCATTTCCGTCTTTACTTTTGAGTGTTTCAGCTTGAAACTTTCAAGGTATCTTCCTGAAGTATGCTCGCAGGTGCTGACGTTCCTTAATTGAGTGATTTTAGCGTAAACCAGTCAATTTTAGCCAGTAACTATTGACTTTGTGAGCAGCGTAACGTGGTGTCTATGATTAGAAAAAATCGGCCCTGATGGAATCACCTTAAAAGTCGATTCAGTTGTAAAACCTCAAAAAATATACTATGGTAGCGCTAAAAACTTACGATTTCCACTCCGAAACTTTTATACAATGCTGTTAAACACATGCCCGGAAAGGCGGTGTTGGGCACTATTAATGGGAAATTCCCATCTAAAAATACTGTCACGCCATATATAAAAAGGCCAATGAGAGTCGACTATCCTTTGATACCATATAGTATCACCAGATGTAACGGTACCATTAATCGGCTGTTAATCACTCCTGCTATGATGGCTAGTTACTCTGTAACTCTTCCTTTTCAGCAGGGAACGAGTGGAATGGGTACGCGGACTTTATGTCCACTTCGTTTACGTCTATTATACTTAAAGTCCACAGTATGTCCATAACTTATCTGTCCACGACTTTAAAGTCCACTCTTTAATTAAGATGGTAATGAAGAGTTTAGTGACAATTGTTTAAACAAAACAATAAATACGTATATGGTTACGAAAAGAAATTTTTTGCTGTATGCATTTGGAAAAATCAATAACGGCCAAAAATCCATCTCTAAATGTGACCCAATCTGTGAAAAGGGACCTTATCTTCCGGATTCTGAAAACTGAGCTATTAGAACCACTGCATAGAGGACATTCAGACGAGCATTTTGACGTAAAGTTGACCCCAAAAGCTCAAAAATTGACCGAGTTATGGCAGCTGACAGAAAAGGGACCTTAACTTCCCCGTGTTAAATTGCATAAGGAAGTTAAGGCCCCTTTGCTGAATTTTGACATGCTCTCAAACAAGTACCCGTAGCGCGTTCTGTGGTCACTAAAATGAACTAACTCTCATTGCTAGTTACTTTTAGTCCGTCAAAACAGCGTTTTCGAATATTTTGACTTTTTTCACTTAAAATCGCTCTCCTGAAAAATTTTGTTCCGGAAGATAAGGTCCCTTTTCACAGATTGGGTCACAAATATTGTTTTTTTTTTTTCGGTTTGAAAGGGTTAAAACAGAGTAAAAAGTTGTAAATAAAAAAAGCCAGCCTTAAGAATAACTTTTTTTTGGAAATATTTTGAAGTCCCAGAACCAGAAGTTGCTAAGTACCTCTATATGTAAAAAAAAAAAAAAAAAAAAAAAAAAAAAAAAAAAAAAAAACAACTAAAAACACAACACACGCATTTCCTTGAAGAAACACAAGGAAGTAAGGAGAATGCAGAAAAGTTTATACAGTCAGAGGACTTTGCGACTCATGAATAAAACATCAAATTTACATGATGTGACGTCGCACTAAATCGTTGTATTGAAATTGACAAAAAATCAAATTTCCAGAGGCGGATTGGCAACACTGTTTACCGTCCCGATTGCTCGTTTACACAGCTGCTGCTCTGAACGAGGTAGAATCTAACTCGAAGGGACACCTGATGGACTGAATCCCGTCCGCCGCACTCCTCCCCCCTCGCCCCCAGCACTCCCACCTCTAGCCGTCGCTGGTGCTCCCTGTATTTCTCCGTACCTGACTGCAACCCCTCGTGACCGCTAATCCAATCTGAATAATTACCGTCCACGACAAACTCTTTATTTTGCACTCACGACTGAGGTTCCACTGGAGAATTCCTTATAGACTGTTTTAGAAGAGCGATTTATCGTATTGATTGCCGTCCGAGGGCCTCTGGTTCCAAACCAAAGATTACTTATACTCCATATATGGCACTAGCTATCTTGCGAATGTTAAATTTCGTTGAGCGCCTTTATTTCTAAAACCGAGCTAAAACACATACACTGGCCCACGGTGTGTTTACGTTTTGGCAAGCGAGAGACGTGCGGGCGGGGTGGGGGTCGTGGGCCAGTCGACTGACCCCACCCCGCCAGCACGTCTCTCGCTCGCCGAAGCGTAAACAAACCGTGGGCCAGTGTATGTGTTTTAGCAATGAAGGCGCTCAACAAGATTTTAACTAGTGCCATATCTGGAGTATAAGTAATCTTTGTTCCAAACAAACTCTGATTCAATGCATTTTCCCTATTATGAACAGTCGTATCGTAATGCCATCGAGTCGGTGATCGAGTGCGTGTTATCTTATGGGTGGTGCCATTCCGAAAGGTTTCATTCCGATATGGAAACCCTCCCATGGGGCTGTTGTAAGGGTCTGAAATGTTGTGTTTTTTTTATAAAGGAAATTATCTTTGTGAGCTGAGAACAAATATGCTTTTGGTTTCCACCTAAGTCCCATTGTTCCGGAGATGAGGTTTTAGCCAAAAATACATTGTTTTAAATGCTAATTCCGCGTAGTGACGTCACTCTACACCCGTTTTTTTATTACTTTACGCGTGTGTGTCTCCAAAACTGGGACACTTGAAAAAACACCAAAGGCACCATTGTTCTCAGCTCATCAAGTACTATCATTTTCCGTGTAAAAAAACCGAAAATTCAAACCCTCGCAACTGCCCCCATTTAACAACCTTTAGGTGCATTACACATTTGAATACTACCAGCCATCAACAAAAATTATCATCTTCTATTCAATTCTCTTTCTTCTTTTGTAAGGAGTAAGAGAGAAAAGCAAGGAGAGAAGGAGTCAAAAAGAGGAGAAGGAGTCTTTTTGTCTCCTTCTCTCTTTGATTTTCTCTCTTACTCCTTTTTCTTCCTCATTCTTCTCTCTTCATCTTTTTTCGCTTCTTTCTTTGGCCTTAATCTTCCTCCTTCTGACAACTTCATCGTTAAAGACTGACCATTGAAGAGTGAATCAAATATGTAGGGAACCCGCATGGTCGATTAGGAACCGCCTTCAATTACATGAAACGCAAAATCCATTACACAAAGGGCGGAAAAGTTACATATACCTTCCAATGCTTTATCTAATCGAGTTCTTGCGTGCTCGACCCTTTAATAGTGCGAAAGGTCGCGTAGGTTTAAGCGCGAACATATTATGTATAAGAAGGCAAGATTTTGATGAGGATCTTGCTGTTGCTGTTTCTTTCTCGCATGACCCTTTTACCAGCTATCTCTTTTCAAGTTTTCAATGGGGCAGTTGCAAAGGTCTGAAATTGTGTGTCTTTTTATAAAGAAAATGATAGTAGTTGATGAGCTGAGAACAACAATTCCTTTGGGATTTTCCTAAATGTCTCGGTTTTGGAGATACCCACGTGTAAAGTTGTGAGAAATCGTGTTCGTAGTCATGATCTAAGTAAACAGGTCGGTCCGTCCCGACCGGAAACGGGATTGAGTGTGCCATCGCGTATATTTCGACTACCAATATGGCGGAGTAAACAAAAATGCTGACAGACTGTCTTCGAAATGTAATTTTCCTCATATAGTCGATCAAAATGTTCGATAAGTGACTGAAACTTGTTTATTAGGGTTCTAGAATGGTTCTTGGAAGAATTGCATGCCTTTTGGCTCTGTTTTATTGTTCAATAATGTGTGCTTTGTGTAATACAATGAGTGACGATATCACCGCGTCGAGCCGTTGTCAAATTCTCATTTGCCCATTTGCCCAAAGCTTATACATTAAGTTATAAAAGTTAAAATATAATGTTGAGTGGCATGAAAATATTCCTTAGATCCTAGTGAACAAGTTTCAGTCACTTATGGGACGTTTTGATCAATCGTAAGAGAACAATTTGTATTAAACGACAGCTAGTCGGCTTTGCGCCCCCATTCTCATTTTGCCCAAAGCTGATGTATTACGTTATAAGAATAATAATATAATGTTAAGTGGCATGAGAATCTTCCTTAAATCCTAGTGAACAAGATTCAGTCACATAATGGACGTTTTGATCAATCATAAGCGAGAAATTCGTATTAAACGACAGCTAGTCGGTATTTCTCCATAAGCCCCCATTATAAAAAATGCCTCCCGGCAGGCCGGTAAGACGAAGTAGATTCCATGCTTGGTTACATCATTTTTTCAAAAATTTAAATATAGGTTATAATTTTCGTTAATTTTTTTTTTTTTATTTCATCAGCTGCTCAAAATCCAAATATTATTGTGAAAAAGATTATATTACCAATAGAGAAATGTGTAATCTTTACAATGCAAGTGAGAAATAAAAGCTAGGTTATATAAGTTTTTCACAAATTTCAATAAATAGGTTATGTTATGATTTTCTTTGAATTATTCATTTTTTTTTTTTTTTTATCAGCTGTTCAACATTTAAATAAAAATACCCATGAGAAAAAGATTATAGTACCAAGATAGAAAAATGTGTAATCTTTGTAACGCTAATGAGGAATAAATCTGAATAAGAGCAGCTGATCAAACAAGAAAATAAATAAATAACGTACCTAAGCAACAGTGCACGTGTAAAACAAAGAACGAGCAATTATACCAATACACTATCCTTGTCTTTCACATGTAAAATCCCATACGAAACTAAATAGCTCGTAAAACACGTAAAACACAAGGAAAATTTAAGAAATGGAGCATATGAACTAAAAACATCCTCCACGATATATACTAAAATTTTTGAACCAAAAAAACAATGTCTTCATATGAAAACACTGCCAAAAAACCCGAAAAACACATCACTATAACTCGCTTACAACGCAAAAAACGAAAAAATGACTCGAGTAAAAAGTTGCGTATCAAAACGGCTAACATAAATTTCCCAAAAAAAATACTCAAAACAAACACTCCTAAAAATAAACCTCAAAAACACATTTTACGACTCAAACACGGCCCATAACGCGAAAACTAACTGTCAGATTTACACCATCTTCGAACTCATCCAAGAATTAAACCCAACGAATAGTTGAGACAAATTTCAAAAATAAAAACCAAAAATTACGAACAGGATCGTGGGACATAAAAACGGTAAAACTGGCTGAAACATACATATAAATATATATATATATTATATATATATATATATATATATATATATATATATATATATATATATATATATATATATATATATATATATATATATATATATATATATATAATGATGAATACCTTTAGAGTTGGTCAGACTCTAAAGTTTGGAGAAACAACAAAGCCAAAAAAGAAAAAAAACATTAAAAAAAAAAAAAAAAACCTTATAAACAAAAAACCTTATAAAACCTTTTGTGTTTTTATTATATATATATATATATATATATATATATATATATATATATATATATATATATATATATATATATATATATATAATTTTCAACGAGTGGTATTTTCTCACTCAGGGGACCATGAAACGTGCTCATTTGATAAAATTTCCCGAAAAATCCAACATCGCACCCTCTGCAATAAGTAGATTCCTGGAATCTACTTAAAAATTCTCATTTAGGCGAAGCTACGTATTTCGTCCCAAGTGCAGTAACATAATGTTAATAGGCATGAAAATCTTCCTTATATCTTAGTGAACAAGATTCAGTCACATATTGGACGTTTTGATCAACCATAAGAGAGAAATTCGGATTTAACGAGAACTAGTCGGCATTTCTCAATAAGCTTCAATGTTAAAAAAATCGTCTCTTGGGCAAAGCTGCCGTAGTGCAAACATAGGGGTTGGCGTTTCCGGTGAATCGCTATCGGACCGACCTGTTTACTTAGATCATGTTCGTAGTGACGTCACTACGCGGAATTCCAATTTAAAACAATGTATTTTGGACCAGAATCTTATCTTCTCCAGAACAATGGGACTTAATTAGAAACCAAAGGCATTTTTGTCCACAGCTCATCAAGTACTTTCATCCCCTTTATGAAAACATAACATTTCAGACCCTTATTGCAACTGCTTGATTAAAAAACGTGGCATTTTAACCACATTTTTTTTTTTTTTTTTTTTTTTTTTTTTTTTTTTTTTTTTTGTCAGAAATGCATTCTGCGGGTATTTATCAGGTGAAATCGTCAAGAAAATCGGGAAGAGCTTGGCTCTATTCACGGGCGGATCCATCAATTTGGCAACCATGCGTAATTTCCATTTGAACGTTTGAGGAACAATCGATTCTTGAGGGGGCCATGGCCCTTCTACTTTTCGATTATTTTTCCTACTTTCAAATGGGAACACTCCACGGTTGCCAGATTGCTGGATCCGCCTTTGGCTCTATTAACAATAATCTTAAAACTCTTTTTTTTTTTTAAAGAGACAGCACTAACGAGAGGTCACGTGCAGTAGCGGAGCAATTGTATCTGTCAACGCACCACTTTGTCCACTTGAACCCATAGAAAAGGTCGAATTTGGTGGTCATCGCGAATTTCTAGATATTTCGCTATATTTCGTGGATTTAAATGAGTCAAATGCAACGTTGGCAGTTTACACGCTTCGCTACTCGTCCCTTGAAAGTGAGATAGACAAAATATGGGGTGCATGCACTACACAAGCCGAAAACATTCCTATATTTCCATGAAAACGTCACGTAAACAGAATTCTGTTGATGAAGTGAATAACTCGGTAAATTCAGAGGATCTTAAAAAACCGAAAATTTAACAGGCATCTCTAAGGAAAAATAAATCTAAGGATCATAATTAGAAGGATTAGAAAGATTGAGAAAAATCAAATATAGGATTAGAAGATTGCAACGGTTTCACCCAGCTTGAAAAATGAAGAGAAAAATCACGAAACACCAAATCACGTTCAGGTATTCACTCATCAACAATTAATATGTGTAATAATCAAAAGTGAACAGAAGCAATTCGAACGCAGTGATGTAAACAAAGGAAAAAACAACAACATAACCTCCAAAATCACATCTATCGGTTGAAGATGAAGATAAACAAATCAATGCAAACGAACTAGTATATTGGGGCATCGGAAAACATGAGGTGCCTGCGTTGAAAAGGAAGAAGTGGAAGAAAGGAAAAATAAATATATTTATATAAAAAAAAATAACGTGGTTGATGAACTAGGGATAATCGAATGAAAAAGCAAGCACTCAAAGTTCACTGAGCTGCAAGCACAAAGTTGCGCAAGGGCTTTTGTTATCGTCGACAAGATCTTGTTATTTCAATCACGCCAGGGAGAGGGAGAGAGAGAGAGAGAGAGAGAGAGAGAGAGAGAGAGAGAGAGAGAGAGAGAGAGAGAGTGTGTTTGTTGTGTAGCTCACCTCATAGTATTCGTTGACAGCCGGATAAAAATGACTGTGAAAATTGGGCGTTGATCAGACGACAAAGATGAGGATGACGATATTCCGAGGGGATGAATAACGCACACAAAAAGACCGCGTTCGTCGGTAACAAGCACACGTCCAGGGCCATTCCTATCGGTAATATCGAGCTTTCGAGCTTTGAGCTTCGAGCGCCGCACACACACACATACAGTGGAGTTACACAAGGGGCAAAGACCCGCGCCCCGGCGACACACGAACCCCCGACTCGAGACAACGGAGCTTACTGCTTTCAGTCACTGCGCTACCCTCACGAGCTTCGCGCGCGGCAGCTTTCAGTTTCAGCAACGCGCCGCGCCGCCCGCCCCCCGCGCGCGGCCAGTTGTTTATTATCGATTCCGAAAAAGTTGGCCGCCGTGACTCCGATGCTCGTATTTTGATTTCTCTGCAGTCCCTCCCCCTTTCCCCCCATTCTACATCAATCGTCACCCGATAAGATAACTGTCATACTGATGCCTATTCCGTCACGATATCCATAGATTATCAAGAGTAAGGTGCTGGCATAAAGTTTTAACACAGAAAAAAAAAAAGAAAAAAAAATGGTATCACTGACAAAACCTTTGGTAGAAAAATAACCCAGTAAAAGACTGTAGTTAGGTTCAACTATCCTTTATTAGGCATACAATAATTTGAGTTAGCTCTGCTGGAGTCTTTTACTGGGTAATTTTTCTACCATAGGTTTTGTCAGCGCTACCAAAGCGTTTTTTGTTTGTTTTTACTCTCTCTGTCTCTGTCTCTGTCTGTCTCTCTCTCTCTCTCTCTCTCTCTCTCTCTCTCTCTCTCTCTCTCTCTCTCTCTCTCTCTCTCTCTCTCTCTCTCTCTCTCTCTCTCTCTCTCCTCTCTCTCTCTCTCTCTCTCTCTCTCTCTCTCTCTCCTCTCTCTCTCTCTCTCCTCTCTCTCTCTCTCTCTCTCTCTCTCTCTCTCTCTCTCTCTCTCTCTCTCTCTCTCTCTCTCTCTCTCTCTCTCTCTCTCTCTCTCTCTCTCTCTCTCTCTCTCTCTCTCTCTCTTTCTCCTCTCTCTCTCTCTCTCTCTCTCTCTCTCTCTCTCTCTCTCTCTCCCTCTCCCTCTCTCTCCTCCCCTCTCTCTCCCCCCTCTCCTCTATCTCCTCTCTCTCCCCCCCCTCTCCTCCCCTCCCTCTCCCCCCCCCCCCCCCCCCCCCCCCCCCCCCCCCCCCCCCCTCTCTCTCTCTCTCACTCTCTCTCTCTCTCTCACGAAGTTAGGAAACTGAGAAAGTATTGCGATGGCGCAAATTTCTGCGTCTGTATCCCACTATCCTAGCATATTTCGTGAACCGTTGGTCCACACGCATCTAAATTTTCCAGATTAGTTGCTTCTAATATTCCTAAGAAGACTTTTTTTTTTTTTTTTTTTTTTTTTTTTTTATTTTTTCAAAATTCTAAATTGTAAGCAAGTTGTTTTAGGATAAAACAACCATGTTACCCATGTTACCCATGTTACAGTGGCGAAGCATGAAATTCGGCAACAATGTATTTTCTCTATTTGAATTCACCAAAAAATTCGAACGCTTCAGTCGTCGGCGATGACCAGGCATTTCGACCTTTCTAAAGAGTTTAAATGGGAGAAAGGAACGTTGCCAAATCGCACGCCTCGCTACTGATATGTTATACCCTGATTTCAATTTAAAATGCCAAAAATACGACTTTTCCCAAAGTGAGTAGTGGTTTCTAGTGGTATCAAATCTGGAAAAGGTTTCCCTGGAATCACCTAAAACAGGCAGCTTACAAATAAAGAGGTAGACTTGGAAATGAAACAACGGAGTTGCTCCGTGTAGCTAACTCTTCCTACTTGACCGCAACGGTATTGCATACTTATGAAATTGAAGGCGCTTTTTCAAGTATCAAGTCAACTACATCAAGCTTGAGAGCTGAGAAGAATAAGAGAACCTTCTTTCTGGCGCGCGCTACACGTGTTCTTCAGGAAGCACGATCCGAAAGTCCGAGCACCACCATACAGCGGATCAATAATTTTACTTTGAAGATTTATCGATAAATCATTTTTTTATCAAAAAACCAATCGAAACTTAACGATATTGAGTGATCAATATCAATTCCTTCTCGGGCGCACATCGTTTATGTTTTCTTGAATGAGCCAATCGTTACCTACATAGTTAGTTATCGATTGATCATTTACCTACTCGGGGACCCCCTACACCGTTTGTTATTTGAAGCTACGTCCTTGACTACGGGGGATGGGATGGCTCTAGAACTCTCCGAATCGATAAATCGGTGAAATGCATCAGAATTTCGACCGGGTAAATGTTTACGATGAACCCGAAATTGTTCACGATAAAGCTGATCAAATTCATCAGTCCTCCGATGAATTTCCGAATGATCACAGGCTCAGCGTGTTCGTGTGAAAAATGTATTTTTACCAAAGACATTATATCATATAGACGGAGTGCATAACAAGATCCTTGAGGCAAACTTGCGGTACTTCGCATGTTCACCAAAAATGATCACCAGTCATCAGCCTGCTCAACGGTTGCATTAAAACTTAAATAGAAATAGGTAATCTATTTTAGGTGTAATCTTTGGCAAAACTGGTGACAAACAACCCGACGCCATTTTGAGAGTGAATGAAAGTTGCACACTATTTCCAACTTTATAAGTTATTTGAAGCTTTTTTTGATCTTATATCATACTGTTGTCAAAATGATGATCATTAAATAGTGTTTCACCCATCTTCGATCTCGATTTTTATAAAGTAGTAAGTTTGGATTAAGAGGTTATGTTCGTTTGTTTGTCACCAGTTGAACGCTCCACCCTCGATTTCGAACAATGGACTCGCCCGTCTGCCTACTGCGGTGTACGGTAAGTTTGCCTCACCCAGCTCAATGTTATGGTATAGGATTCACTCCGTCTATATGATATAATGTCTTTGATTTTTACTCTTCAATAACCTCCAAAAAACCCAAAATGAACACACGGAAATAGGTTGTTCACTTCTTTGAGGTTAGTTTTTATCGGCTTTATAACAGTAGTGGTTTATAACCGTCAGCATTGGTGAGACAAAAAAAAAGCGAGACCTATAGGCTCCGGGAATCGGGTGGGGGGGGGGGGGGGGAGGGAGGAGGCGAACTGACACGCCGGGAATCAGGGAAATTTCCCGCGGTGGGCTGCGGCCGAATTTAGGTCGATCGGAAATGAGAAATATGGACGACATCATTGAGCAGACCAGCCTTATTAGAGACCAAGAGACTTCCAGTGGCGTAGCGTGCGATTTGGCAACGTAGCAGTTCTTCCATTTAAACCTACGATACAGATCAAAGCGTCGAGTGTTCGGTGAACACCTTCGCATTCGACTTTTTACATGGGTTTAAATGAACAAAATACTACTTTGCGAAATTGCACGCTACGCCACTGGAGACTTTATTAGATCTGATAAAGGGAAAAAGGAGTAGAGGGATCATACGTTGACCACGTAATGTCAACGCACAACACAGCTTCAGGTATCCGATTTAAATACTCCCACCGGAAGATCCCCAAATCCGATCAGCATTGGAAAATCATATCTTACTTTTATGGGTGCGCCTTCATTTTTTATGGTAGACCAAAACTACGAATAATCATTTGTATTTTCGTACTCATAACTAACTTGATCTGATTCTAATACTCCACCCGAAACTTCCTGCAATTCGACCGACTTGCGACTAGTCCTCTTTTTACAGATGCGCCTTCATTTTTAAAGTTAGACTAAAACGGTACAGGCGCGTACGAATAGTTAACTACGTTTCAAGCCTTAGCTAACACAATCCGATCCAAAGGATAACTCCTCTCAAAAACTCCCTCAGTTCGATTGATGAAACTGTGTGACACTTTCATGAATTTATACCGAAATAAGCAAAATAAAACAGAAATATAAAAGCAAAATAAAACAGAAATATAAAACTACAGACAATCTGACAATCGTCAATGATGACAAAGAGACAGTCTGAATAGGGTCCCTGTCTGAATCCTGCGAGAAGGCAGATGATCATACCATCCACTGATAAAGCGTACCTATCTTCGAAAAATGATTAACGCCACTTTTGACTGTGAAGTCATCCATATATTTACGGAAGGGGGCCCTCTGTCCATTCCTGGGGAGGAGCGGGTGATATTGGAATGTCTCGTAAAAAGGAGGTGGATTTAGAAGTCTTTTTACGAGTAATTTTGAAAGATATATGAGACTCAATTCGTGCAATTCTGGAAAGTTTTCTATGTAATTTTAGGGATGGATTATACGTTTCCTTTCGGCAAACGCTGGGCAAACCTAGATTCTTTCCTGGCTCCTCCCGTGTCCTTCTTTAGTCACTAAACCAAACTTTCCGTCTTACATGTTTTTAGTGAAGCACATGTCCTTGGACCCCCCCTCCCCCACGATTTTCCTTGGTATCTATCAGAGCGCCTGTACCTGGAGCTATTGATGGAGCTTTATTCACATTTCACAGTGATACACTGCGATCAGTCATAGGCGGATACAGGGAGGCGGCGATTACCCTCTCCGTTAATTGACAAATACAGATGGTGGCGAAGGGGGCGATCGCCCCCCCCTCCTGTTCAGCCCAAAAAGTGGGAAAAGAGGAAAGAGGAAGTGGGCAAGCAAGAGCGAAAAGAAGGAAAGGGGGTCACTAATTGTAAGTAAGGGGCGAAAATTCCAAGTTCGCCCCCCCCGTTCGCGAAGGCTGGATCCGCCACTGCCTCCGTACGACCAAATAAGGGGGAATAGACGGGGAAAGAAGGGGATGAAAGAAAGAAAAAACAAAAAGGGGGTCACCGGGGGGGGGCTAAAATCCCAAGTCCCCACCCCCATTTACGAGGGCTGGATCCACCCGAGGTCCATATACATAAGGTCTGGCCGGTCAACTCGGGAAATCCAATGTTCGGGAACCCATACCCCCATTTACTTTAACATTCTTCCCGAGTTCGCCGCCATCTTGGATCAATGGTTTTAAATGGAGAAGTGGTTCCCAAACTGTGGACTAACGAGGGGAGCCAAAAGCTACCAGAGGAAATGGTTTTTACTCCATCTTTCTTTGTTTCAATAGTCCAAAAAGTGTGAATGAAACATAGAATTTTCAAAAAAGTTTAGGTGAAAAGCGTTTCAAAAAAAATCCTGTGCACCTCTCATTTTCGTCGCCTCACCTCCACGAGCCGCCAGTGGTTTGTAGGGGGGTGGGGGTGGGGGAGGCTTGTTGGCCTAAATTTTAACTGCTCCTTACTCTTTGGGATAAGGACTCAAACAAAGAGAGAGAAAAAAGTCAAAGGTCGTCACTCCTCACGTCTTTCCACTTTTCCAAAAAAAAGAAGAAAAAAAGAAAGAAAAAAAATTAGGATTACTTTTCAACCCCTCGAATATTCAGCCCACCCCACCGGATTTCTGAAAACGGAAACAATATTTCAGGATGATTATTTTGTTTAAATACTTGGCCGAAGCCAAACCAGAGGTGGCTCATGCAATTTGGCAACAATGTCATCCCTCCATTTAATTGTATGTAAAACAATCGATTCGAAAGTGAAGCAGCGCTTCACCAGCAATCGATTGTTAAACGTAGATTCAAAAGCAAAGACAGTGTTGCCAAATAGCGCGAGCCGCCGCTGAGCCAAACTAACGAAAAGTAAAACTTGTAACGTCTAGAGTCCCTATACATTATAGGGACTCTAGTAACGTCAACTTCGCGTTTTCGTAATCATAGACCATAGTGCTGCGACCTCTCTTGATATTCCGGAACGAAGATCGCGCTGAAATTTATCAGAGGCTCCGATAGGTAGCAGCACTCCGCAGTTGAATGAACTTATCTGATGGCTGATGTATTTGTGATCCGATTTACCGCGGTTGATGGTGCTCAACGTTCCGTGAATCAGCGTTTCGTTGGTTTGTCAGCATTTGTCACAACAAAGATAATATTTCGTCTGTTTAGTGTCCCTCATTTCCTTTAAACCAGAGAATTTGTCTACTGATAAACTCAAAAATGTAAGTATTATTTGATTACTCAACACTCTTGGATAATGTTTCGTCTGCCACCCAAAAGAAATTCGGCAATTTTGTCGTAGAAAACACCTTCTGCTTACCTAATCTGAAGATCATGTTGTACCCATTCCTCATTTTAATTCAATAAAAAAGGGCAATCATTGAAACAGTCTGGGATTTTAAAGTGCAGTTGTTTAGTTTCATTATCTCCATCAGGTCAACCTTTGTTAATTTTATCTACCTGGCAGTAACAATCCTTAATCCGTCCATCTCTACTGTCTTAGAGAAAGTACAGCGGTTATAACCTCACTCAGTCAGTTTCGAGCATATCTTCCGATTATTTTTTAAATAATGCTCTCACATTTGTCGCACTCGTCTGCACATTCTTGGTTCTTTTATTCAAGTTATCAAAATTGGAGTCAGCTGGTAGAATCATTGTTCTGATCACTTTTGTTGATAGCATTGAGAGATTTCATTTTTGATTGTAACACAATCTAAATTGTATCCTTGGGAAATCGGAATGATAGTGGGCTCACTTCTGATTATTGTAGAGGAGAATTGTACATTCATGAGATAGGTAGGCCTTGTGCTCACTACTCAGTGATTTGGTAACTAATTGGGTTTTCCAATAAATCAGATTTCATCAATTGAATCAAATAGTTCATTATTCAATCTGTGCATACACAGTTTTGGGATATTTTGTTTACATGACATTGCTGAGTGTTAAGGTTTTGAAGGCATTGACACGCTCGTTTGTAAGTGCAAGGTCTGGTGTGCGACCTTACTGCACGCTAAAGGTGTTTTAACTTAGAGCGAAACTTATTATGAGGCATCGGCAATGTTGGTTTTAGGCGCATTGGGATTCAAATTTAGCCTCAAAATTCAGTAGTCCATTACTATTATACACAATACACTGTGTTTCTATCTGTCATTTGGCTCAGGCACCTCATTTCGTTGGGCACGAAGATAAATGTAATTAAAAGGGTTTAATTAAGGTAAAGTTGGATGCAAGTTATGTCTCTACCAAGCATCAGCAAGGGTATCAAACTTCAAAAATTGTTGAGAATCGTCTGTGTCCAAGAAAATGAGTCTCTGAAGTGATGAATGAGAAAGATCCTTCATACTTTCAATTGTTCTCCTAATCCGCAGATTAAGTGCAGGGATTTTGCTGGCAATTTACTTTTCTGGAAGTAATAATTTGTGCCAGCAACTTAATGCAAAGAAAGAAATAATATATTTTTTTCTAAAAAGACCCATGTTCAAGCGTCAGCTCCGTCTTTTGAAGTGAGATTATGTATCAGAATTGTGACATTACATTCTGCGGCATGAAATTATAGTCAAACTCAGATCAAGTGACAACTGATGTCTCGTTTCCCCTCACTTGCACTTTGTTCATTTTTACCCTCTCTACGATGAACCGTTGCTGACCAGAAGAGGTTTGGTATGACACCTTCAATGAAGAACCAAGACACTATGAAAGAGGAATAAGGCAGGGCACTTGTAGCATCTGACCGATGTGTGTGCTCGGTCTACCATAATGGGGGAATGCTGCCAGAGAGCATTATATGCTACTTGATCTAAGTTTGACGATAGTAAATGTTTTGTTCTGAAGCAGTTTTTTTCTGTTTTTTTTTTTTTTTCTTTAAAATTGTTTTCTTCCATGGTCAACCAGAGAAAGACAATTTTTACTTTTGGGATTCGGCCATTCTCTTTTATGACAGACTAAAAAATACTTTTGGCAAGTGTAGTTTCTGCCTCATAAGTTGATTTTGTGTGTCATCATATTTTTTTATTCAAAACAATAACCTTGAAATCAAAGGCAGAGCCGCCACTTGTGGGAAGGGGGGTAGCCAGTACTCCAGTACCGGGGCCCCGTCCAAAGCCCAAAGCGAGTTTTTTTTTAATATTTTCTTGTAGCTACATTTTACAATTGGGCAGCCGCTTGTCGGCTTAGTACCGGACCACTCAGACTCAGTGCCAGACTTTCCGATGCCAGGTTCGGTCAGTTGACTTATAATAAATGGAATCTAGAAACGAAGAAGGATCTTGTGTTTTATTGTAAAACTACATACTCTAAGTCTGTAAGTGTACTTAAGACGGAGCTTTAGAAATTTTTTTTTATCAATAGGACATTCTGTGAATTATCACTTGTACTTACACACAAACTAGATAATTTTGCATGTAATAGTTTTTCCCCTTTTTTACAGATTGTTTAAAAAGCTTTGCCCTAAGTGCACTTACTTTGTAAGTCATCATAGTTATCGAGTGAAAGACAGTTTTGCAGCCTGATTATTTTTTCTAACACAGTTAATTTCTCCAAACTTGAGTATTTATTTGCAAGAATGCTAAGCTTATCTTTCTACCAGTTGCTTTGAAATAAATTCACTTCAGATATTTGAACTAATAATTTCTTTCATCTGTTTCAGGATGACAATCGAGAGTGAAGGGGTCACCCCCACCTACATGAAACTAGCTCATATCAAATTTTGTCTCTCGTTGCCGGAACACGCCAACAACAAGGCTTTGAAAGATGAATTGTTGGCTGGTATGAAAGAAAACAACATGACGCCCTACTACAAAGAAGTATGCGAAGAATTCGGATGGCCTCTGGATCATAATCTTGTCGAACAAATGGCTGCTGCCAATGCAAAGAGGATCGAAGAACTGGACAAGGAACATGAAAAAAATATGATGGATGAAGAAGACCAAGTGAGTGGAATTTGGCAAGCCAAACTTGATTACCTCTGCTCCATCGGTGATAAGAAAGCTGCCACTACCCTCGCTGAATCCAAATTGGAAGATACGACAATTCCTAAAAGCCATAGAATAGAAGCAGTATTTACTCTCTTTCGTATTTCCTATTTCCATAACTGTAACATTAAAGGTATGAAAAGCGCTATTGAAAAAGCCTCAGAGTTAATCGAAGGTATTAGCGGAGGTGATTGGAGCGCACGAAACAAGCTGAAAGCTTATGAAGGTGTTTGGAGTTTAGCGATCAGAGATTTTACAAAAGCAGCCAACTTATTTGTTGATGTTGTTCCCACTTTTGAATCCTATGAGTTAGCTGATTTTGGCACGATAATTCGTTACACTGTACTATCTTGTATGATAGCATTACCTCGACAAGAATTGAAAAAGAAAGTAATGCACCATGGTGTTATGGCTCAAGCTCTTAATCAACAGTATAAGGATCTAAAAGAATATTACACCTCATTCTATGAAGGTCACTATGCAGATTTTCTTGTTTCTTTAGCTCGTATTGAGCTTGAAATGAAACGTGACCCTCTTCTATATCCCCATGTCCGTCATTACATCCAAGAAATGAGACTGCGTGCGTACAAACAAATTTTGCAAGCGTATAGATCATTAAGTTTAGATTATATGGCTCAGTCATTTGGTGTATCGAAAGCATTTATCGAAGAGGAAGTTGCAAAGTTTGCTGCAGCCGGTAGGTTACAATGTAAAATAGACTCCGTTGCAGGTGCCGTTGTTACGAGTAGTTATATCAGTGATGCTCCGGAAGTTAGTTTAGATAGGAATCTTTTGTATCAAAACATTGTTAAGAAAGGTGATATCTTGTTGAATCGTCTCAAGAAACTCGCTCGAGTAATGGACTTTTAATTTTGTATATTCTCAAACCATCTCTTTTGTAATTTGATCGTAAATATTTTCTAGGAAATTAATTTTGTCATTTCATTAATCTTTTTTTAAGATACCAGTTTGCTCTTTTAACAAAAAATCATTCTTGCATTTCATAACGAAAACAGTGTCACCTAATCTCTCTGCCTTTTAGATGTAACAGCAAATCTGTACTTTCCGTGCTGAACTACTTTTGGAAACTTAAGATACGATTTTTGACAGTGGAAAGAATTGCTTCTTAAAGTTTCTTGAAATGGGGCAGTTACTAGGGTCTGAAATCTTGTGTTTTTACAAAGAAATTGAAAGTACTGGATGAGCTGAGAACAAAAATGCCTTTGGTTTCTAAGTAAGTCCGATTGTTCCGAAGATGAGATATTGACCCAAAATACATTGTTTTAAATGGGAATTTCGCGTAGTGATGTTACTATGCACAAATTTTTTTAGTTTTACATGTGTGTGTTTCCAAAACCCGGACACTTAGGAAAAAGCCAATGGCACCATTGTTCTCAGCTCATCAAGTACTATCATTTTCTTTCGGAAAAACACAAAATTTTAGACTTTTGCAACTGCCCCGTTCAGATGGGTAGGTTTTCTTTTAGTAAAAAGAAAATGAGTGGAAACAAATTGCAAATTTGGAATAGTGATTCTGTGTTTTTTCTTTTTTTTTCTTTCGCAGAATTATAGTTAAGTACAAGCAGAGCCATAAGTACTGCGTCGATGATTCGACGCAACCCGCACAACATGTACAGTTAATGCTCTCTTATCTTTCTTTTCTTTTGTTCTCTCCAGACCGAGGGAGGTTCGGGCCACTTGTAGTGCAGGTTGCGTCGAATCGTCGACGCAGGACTAATGGCTCTGCTTGTACAAGCATTTTGCTCTAGGTACAAACCATGTATGGCTTTTGAGTGAGAACGCCGCAAGAATGTGAACTTTTTAAAATTTGAGAGTAATCACTAAAAGTAAGCCTCAGTATCCCTACTCATGTCTGTAAAGTTTTTAAAGTTGTTGGTCCGAGAAATCTTTTTTACTTCATCTCTTTTTTATTTAAAGCAACATTTTGTAAGCATGTGTTGTCTGAAGACTCAGCAGTAGAATTAGCAAGGTATGAAAGCATAACTTGTCAAATAAAATCAACCGGCAGCATAGGCTGACCGTATCAGGGGCTAGGGGGGCTATAGCCTTCCACTTTTTTTGGGTGGAGGGGCTAAAAATCGTGAAAAAGTCATGACCTGAGACTTGCGAAGCAAAAAAAAAAAAAATCATCACTTTTTAGCCCCCCCCCACTTTTTTTGGTAACGGTCCGCCTATGACCGGCAGCATTGGAAATTAAGGCCATCTCCGGAAAAAAGGCTCTTAAAATGATGGGTATGCTCATCTGAGTGAATTCTAATGATAATATACGGATTATTTTCTTGGAAGATCCTACCTGATGTTTTATATGCCCTCCTTCCGAAGATTGCCTCAATTAATTTCTACTACTAATTCTGAAGTATACTAAAAAATCAATCATTCAAGTGTCTGAGCGTACCATACTAATTTTCTGTGTTCTCATTTTCGAATAAAAAAATATTTTTTCTTTTTGTATCACGCCTTACAAATGATTAATCTCATTAGAACATAACTATTTTAGTGATGGCCTCTAAAACCATTCGAAGGGTTTTACTGCCTGAAAGATTTCAGATCTTCACCTTATTTACGTTCTGCTGTGAAATGATTTTTCTTTCACTTGTGACTTAAATCTGCTGAGGAACAGTAATTTTTCCAATTTTGAAAGTATCTTTTTTTAGGAAAAATGTAGAAACTTTCTGCCAAGTAGTGTATCTCTGCAATTCTTCTTATTGGGACATATATTTATTTTTGTGTCTCCAGTGGATCCTTGAAATTCTGGACTTTTGGATAGACTGGAATTAGAATGAAAACTGGTGATTGGTGAAGACGAGTCACATGGTTGTCAAGTCTAATCAAAATACCGGACTTATCTTATCGTTCATCAGGCAGTCTTGAGCATCTGTTAACCAATTAGAGAAATTCTGTATTTTGATTAGACTTGGCAACTACGTGACTTATCTCCACCAATCATCGGTTTCTATTCTTTTCCAGTCAATCCATAAGTCGGGAACTTTAAGGATCAGCCTGTAGGATATCTTGTCGCCAAGTTGTTGAAATTTTGTGATGAAGGATAGTTACTGATGGCTTAGTTGGCTTTGTATATAGTGCACCATTAATATTAATATGTTGGGTAATATATGATAAATGAGGGCGGCCGTAACTTAAAGAGGCTGAGTTCATTCCTAGATTTCAGAATGGAATAGTCAATCTTTGTTGGTTTCTTTTGCTAATCTTTTCTGACCGTATGAGAAGCTATTCCAGTGATGTCACGTGCAACCTGGCAATGCAGCATTTTGTCCTTTGATCCCATGTAAAATATAGATCCGAGGAAATGCACTGTGCACCCTCAATGTTTCGACACTTTTCATGGGTTTTAAGGGACTAAATACAACATTGCCAAATTGCACGCAACGCCACTGAGCTATTCTAAAAATGTACCTATACCTAACAGTTGTTCCCTCTGGAAAACTGGAAATAGAGAAAATTCTGAAACATTGGAATAGACCAGGCACGTTTCGATGCGGCACTTCTCAAGTATAACTTGTCTGAAGTGAAACGGTCAGCCTTCTTACTGTAACAGAGAATAGTTTTGAAAACTTGTGAACACATTGAAATGTGGAATGTGGGTCCCAAGTTATTTTTTTTTTTTTTTCCACTAAGATAGAATGTCAGAAAACTCATTGATGCCATAGAAATCATTAAAGAACTTATTTTGGAAATTCAGTTCATCTTTGAGAGAAAAACATTTGAAACACTAAGATGAGGGAGTGGTCAGTGCGCTTAGCACTCGCTTAGAGCACTGCTTGTGACTTGGTCTATCATCGCACACGCCTTTTTCTTAACTTTGAATTTGCATTTCTCCAAAATGAGCTCATGAAGGGATGTTCGTAAGAACTTTTGCTCAAAATGATCTGAAAAAGAACTTAACCCCTCTCCTTTTAATGGTTTACGAAAGAGAATTTTTTCCCGTATTCACAAAAACTTGATAAAAAACAGCGTCAAAAGCAGAGCCATTGATCTGCTACAACAGTGATGCTTTAGTATATACTTTTACTAAGCTTTTCTGACATTTTTCGTTGGTTGGAACTGTCCTTAATTGATTGAATGAAGCAATTATTGATAGAACTGAAACTTTAACGTAGAAATTATGTGCTGTCCAGTCGATCTTGTCAATGATCATGCAGGAGGTAAGTAAGTTTTGAAATAGTAGTTTTTTTTTTTTGTTTTTTTTTAGTCTTCTGAAGAAAACATGGAATGGAAAGTTGCGTAAAGGGAGATGGTCTAACCTATTTTGCCCTAAAGTTATTCAAACAAGTTAGAGTTTGTCGATTAATACTCACAAGGACGTTTAAATGAACCATAACATTTTGTTTACATTTTCAAGAATGACTATAGACGATCTCTTTAGTAATTTGACCTTTAACAGTGTGTACCTGTATTGTTTCAATCCATTGCATCGTGACATTCGTTGTCAGCCCCTCCCCACAACACACCACCCCCCCCCCTGAATTTATAGGTATACAATTACAGAAGAGATAATTTGCTCCTGAAGGTAAATAGCTGCAAGTGAGGTTTATTTCTTGATAGCGGTTGCAAGTTTAGATGAGAGACAAGGGGAGAAAGCAAAAATTTGATCTCTTTGAGGTAAACATTAACCCTGCTTTTAACAGACCCCTTGAAACTGCTGCTTTGCAATTCTGACATCATGTTGGGTTGTCGATATTTTGGTATGGATACCTCAAACTCAAAGTATCGAAACGGGGTACTCGATATGAGGCAGTATCTGTACCAACCAGGTTCTGATACCCCTGGTGATACCATCGCTATAATGCTGTTGTCGGCTGTTGCTGCACATCAGTTAGCATAAGTGAGCCGCATCATATTTACTCAAATTTTAAGTTTTGCTCAATATCACCCTCTTTCCACTTTACTAACACATTTTGTCTTTTTTGTGGTCTGATTTTTTTGTTTATTCCATTCTCCTAAGTAGCGGTGCCAAAGTATCAATACTGAGCAGAAGTATCACTACCAGTATATCAATATCTCAAATCTCGCATTTTAAAAATCAGCAAAACCCCCCTTCCCGGGGAGTCCAACTATTGCGGTTCTCTAATTCTGAGATGCAGGTTTCATTAGGTAATAATTTTTCAAATATTCATGGATCATAAAAATCTTTTAGAGAAATGAGTGAAGCTAAGAATATTTTTGAAAGTCTTCCGAAAATGAATATAGTTATAATAATGTATTTAGTTCGAAAATATTTCACAGTAGGTAATGGCAATAATCTTAATGGTGTTGGGTTGAGAAATGTTTGTTTTGGTGATGAAGGTGATTATTTGAACTCTTCGAGTGGTGATATAAAACAAAGGCATTGCTTCAGATCTCTGAAGATCCCGTGAGCCGTAGTTTCAACCGCGGCGGGCGCAGCGCTATTTGACCTCGCGCAAATTTGAATCTCGCGCCACAAAGAGCGAGTAACCCACATCTATCGTAGTTACCCTCGTTCATCGCCAGAGAGCAGCAGTTTAAAGATGATTGAGTTTTAAACTTTCACTTACCAAAAAAGACCCATTCAAAATTTCTCAAAATCAAAAATACAGTTTTCGTGGCAAACAAAACTCTACCTACTAGTCACTTCTTACGTGCAACATATGCGTATAACTAGATGCAATTTGGCACTTTCAGGTGCAAAGTAAACATTTTTAGTCTACAGGATTATATTTTAAAATATGAAGTTTTGCAAATGGGTCTAACTCTTTGGGTGGGTCCTTTTTTTTAATGTCACTCGACTGTATGTACAGGGTGTAACAAAACTATATACAGTAATTTTCAGGGCGTGTTTTAGAGGTAAAAATGAGACTTTTTTTCCCCTATAAACATGGGTCCGAAGCTGTAGTCTTTTCGAGTTACAGTGTTGCAAATTTTCCGAAAAACAAATGGAAAAATCGTCATAACTCCCCCGTGAATTTTTTTTAATGCTCAGAAATAGGTCTTCTGATGTAATTTCAAGCGTTCTTGCCGATTTTGGCCGTGAGAATGCTGTATGCAAAAATTTGAGGGGGGTTTCGGGGGTTTTTCTTGATTTATTTCACATTTTTTGGCCTAATTATGTTAAAACATGCTTTCGGATTCATTAAACCCAAAAACGATTAGCATTACTCAAAAGTTCGTAAAAAAATATGCTTTTTTGGTACAAGTTTTTCCAATTCGCAAACCATTTCCGAGAAAATCGTCCCGAAAGTTGCAGAGGTCGGCCAATAATCGCCTTTTTTTTGATTTTGTCAATTCTTCTATCAGGGGGCCCCCAAACCAAATTTTGAAGAAAAAAAACGGTCGAAATTGTATTTTTCTGAAAAGAGCTTTATTTTCAGAGTATTTCAAGCTCCTTATGTAACTGGTCTCACGGGGGGAAAAAAAACAAAAAAAATGCCAACTAACTATCTCTTTTTTTATTTTGAGAAATTATGAATGGGTCTTTTTCTACAGCCACTGTGTCAGTGGCGTAGCGTGCAATTTGGCAACGTTGTATTGTGTCCATTTGCACCCATGAAAAATATTGAACTATTGAGTGTTAGGTGAACACCTTCGAATTCGACCTTTTTACATGGGTTTAAATGGAAAAATACAACGTTGCCAAATTGCACGCTACGCCCTCTGTTGACCGTGTATGTACTTACCTATATGACAGAATTATATGATTTTATTTTATTTAAACCTACGTCATCATTCTAGAGGGTCATATTTAATTCACCGCTCTAATAACCAATTAAAGACTGGAGTTACAAGGTGGAATAGAATCCAGCGGTGGCGCCGTTTTTTAAACCGTTTTTTCCGTTTTTCTTAATTAGGAGTGAATTTTAGTATTATTCAACTAGCGCGCATCATTGTCTCTCTCTGCCTTGTTATACCGTGCAACTTACGCTCAAAATCGTTGTGCAGCATACGTTGGAAAGTTGAAATAGGATCTGTAATTCAGCCTACTTTGCTTTAAAATTAAAACATACTATCGTCTAAACTATGTTAACTGGACAAAGACATTTCCTTCAACCATCTTCTGTAAAAGAAAATTTAAATTGTGAAAGCTTGGTCTTTATTGCAGACAATTTTCCCGGGGGGGGGGGGGGGGAGTCAAAAAAAAAAAAAAAAAAAAGAATAAAAGAAGAAACCAATTTCGATTTCTGACCGCTTTGTAACCAGAAAATTTCATTTTAAAACCAGTTTTCAGAAGTGACCGCATTTCAATTCTGGTGTTGAGGCAAAATGAAAAAAAAAGGATCGAGACCAACCGCTGTCAAGGCCGCAGCTTCAAACGAACAGCCATCGTGACCCCCTCTTTTACTGTAGGAAGTAGGAGGGGTAGCCGTTGGGATCAAAGGGCGCCTTCAGAAGTTGACTATGCAATAACGCATACAAAAACTCTTTTTGCGTCGAATCATGCGTATTCCCCTCAGAATGAGGAACGGAGTGGTAGGGCAGCAGAAAAGAATAGCAGGTCGCTTGTTCCCGGTTCAAGCGGTAGGAGTGGTAGGACGCGCGCGGTCGCGGTGGTGGCGGGGCCTGCGGCGGCTGGGTGGGGGGAGGGGGCGCCTCGCTGTCTCTTCTCGCTCCCAAACAGAGAGATGAGACTGGCTATAGTGGATAGCCGTGCCCATACTTTATTTCCCTGTCAGTGTCAAGGCATTTGTATGCGTTTTCGCTGTCCGAAAAATTTCCTCTCGTACTTTCCCTTTCAGAATTTTTATAGCCTCATTTTTCGAAAGGTGCCTTTTTGCTTACCCCTCGCCATAGACGTACCTGGAATAATTGTCTTTCTCTCTCTTTCCCCATTTGACTGCATGTGTTAGAAAAGGATGGATATAGCGGCTGTCACTTCACTGTTGTCCTTATTTCTATCCTTTTCTAACGCATGCAGTCAGACGGGCAAAGAGGGAGAGAGATAGCTTCCTGGTTATGGCTATACCCCTCGCACCTATTTTCTGTCCATTTGCTTTCGGCTCTTGTTTCCTGCTCTGCTTAAAGTGCTTGCCCTTTCATTCAAATTTTTTCAACCCTTATCTCTATATCCTTTTGACCTCACCCTCTCCGTGATGCCCTCCATTCCGTGTTTACCTTTTTTACTTTTTTTTTTTTTAACTTTTTTATCTCAACTATTCATGAGAAGTGGACGATTTTTCTTTCTCTCCTACAAACGCGTAACTCCGCGTGCGATTCAATCGAATAATCGATATTGATAATTCTTATACCACTGAAAACCATACGTATGTTTGGTGGCATTTTTCGATCCATCTGTGATTCAACCGATTGAAGCAAAGATTGTTGATTTGAGTATTTCTTTAATCCATATTGTTATACTTCTCCACTGATATTTTCGATCAGTGTGCGGTGTCTTGCAAAAAATAGTGCTTTTTAGCTTTTGCCAATTTTGCGGCAATTTGTTCTAAAAATCAGTGTCAAAGGCCCAACGATTCGGTCAGCTATCAGAAAATGGGGCCGTTCCAAGGGTCTGAAATGTGGAGTTTTTTTTTTAAAAAGAAATTGATGGTAATTAATTGATGAGCTGAGAACTATACTTAGTGTTTTTTCCTAACTGCCCCGGTTGTGGAGATACACACGTGTAACGTTGTAAAGAATCGTGGGCGTAATGACGTCACTACGCGGAATTCCCATTTAAAACGATGTTCTTTGCACCAAAATCTCATCTCTGAAACAATCAGTGGCGTCATTTGGGGAGGAGCAGGGTGGGCATTTGCCCCCCCCCCCCCCCCCAAGGATTTGAAGTCAGGCTCAAATACTGGCACGAATTATACTGATGAGCAAAAAAAAGAGAAAAAAGAAAAAGGTCATCCGATTTTTTGCCCCCCCCCCCCAAGCCGAAAATTATAATGTTGAGCAAAAAAAAAAAAAAAAAAAAATCATATAAGATTTTTCGCCCCCCCCCCCCCCAAGCCGAACTTGAAATGACGCCCCTGGAAACAATGGGACTTAAATAGAAACTGAAGGTATCTTTCTTCTCAGCTCATCAAGTACTCTCATTTTCTTTGTAAAAAACACAACATTTCAGACCCTTGCAACAGCCCCATTGATATTTTGTGCCGTTTCTCCGTATCCAAATAACTTTTTCTTCCTCCAACTCTTCCGTTGTTTTTTACTTTTTGCTTGTTTGGCTGAGTGCGATGCACTCATGTACAGGGCTGCCGTTTTGCGTAGAATCAATGCTATTTTTTAATTCACCGATGATTCCACCGGTTGAGAAAAGATTACACAGTTCAGTTCAGTGCATGACTATGATAAACTGAAATACTCGCATCTGTAATCTTTTCTCAACCGGTGGAGTCGTCGATTAATTTAAAAAACTTGCGGATATTTTAATTAATCAACGAAGTTTCCACCGATTAAGGAAAGATTACAGATCAGAGTATTTACGTACATTACAGTCATACACTGAACTGAACTGTGTAATCTTTTTTCAACCGGTGGAATCATCGGTGACTAGAAGAATACCATTGATTCTACGCAAAACGGCAGCCCTGCTCATGTATGTTTTTCTCATGTTGACCCTCTAAACTTATAAAGAAGGTCGACTTTTTGAACACCCTCGCATTCAACGTATTTAGAGTGTGTTGATAAACAAAATGCAACGTTGCACCCAGTGGCGTACCGGAGGCCCCCGCTGCCCCCGCGGCGCGGGGGGCCCCGACCCAAGGGGCCCCCAGTTAGGGCCTCATGATTACATCTGACCCGTGTATTTGACAAAATAAAACATTTGAAAGAATGAAGATAAAGGAGAAGGGAATAAATAAGTGTAATATTAAAGTAAAAAGAGCTGCTTTGTTCCTCCGTTAAATGTGGTAAATTGGCATGCATTTTTCGTGGTATTAAATGGATATTAAGGCTGTCAGAAACAGAAATTCAGCTCTTTTCTTTTTTGTGAGGGAAACGGAATTTTACAGCTCAAACTGGTGAAAAAACATCTCGAGAGCACTCAATTTTCAAAAAAATTCAGGGGAGGATCCCCGAGCCCCCTCTAGATGTGGGGGGTCTTTATAAACCCTCCATTCACTGTGTAATAATGTAGGGGGCCCCCGACTGAAGGTTCGCGGGGGCCCCCAAAGTTTCCGGTGCGCCACTGGTTGCACCATCGTATGTTTCGCCACTAAAACAGACTTATCATTATTCACCTTTTGTCGAATTTATTTCCTTCTTTTCCAAAATGGCCTCCTTTAAATGTTACAGTTACAGCCCTCTCAATCAGTGGCGTAGCGCGCAATTTTTCAACGTTGCGCTTTCTGCATTTGAACAAATTAAAAACATTGAACTACTAGGTATTTGGCAAAGATTACTTATACTCCAGATATGGCACTAGCTATCTCGCCTATGTTAAATTTTGTTGAGCGCCTTCATTTCTAAAACCGAGCTAAAACACATACACTGGCCCACGGTTTGTTTACGTTTCGGTGAGCGAGGAATATCCGAGCGGGGTGGGGGTCGTGGGCCAGTCAACTGGCCCCACCCCGCCTGCGCGTCCAAAAAAAAATTTGGAAGAGAGTTTTTATGAGAGGGGGCTAAGGGAGGGTGATAGCGAATGGTCCATTAATTAAACTAAACCCAATTTTTCAACTCTATAAATTATCAGGGGCTGATCACTGGTGCGAATACTGGGATGGGGAAAAAAGATCGGAGATAGCCGATAAGTATAATAAAACAGGCACTAGCAGAATTCAAGCCGGCGCTCTCCCGATCCAAAGCATGAGCTCTTAGTCCTCGGAGCTACGGTGGTCGGTGGTAGCTGACCGAAGGGGAAGAAATAAGCCTTTTGTAAAGGGATGCTATCTGGTTTTGCTGGAAGTTCCTCTCTTTGCCGCAGAGTGATTACTGGAGCGCTGCGGTAGCAACGCGGTGAGCACTCACAATCAGTCTTCAGTGAATAAAACTCCTAGAGAAGAGCGGATCTGCTGATTGTGAGTAAAAAAAAACAAGCAGGGAAAATTCCAACACGCAGGTGTTGGAAAAGCGTGCCACTAAAGTCTGAACAGCTTTAATGCTTTTTCTTGCAATGATAATTCATCAAAGAGGAACCACTTGACATGGAGCGGATCTCGAGAAAATTGAGTCCAAAGTTGAAGAGCTAGCATTTAAACAAAAACTCGGAATTACTTACGTTTTGATTTCATTCAACTACCGTGTTATGTTTTTGCATTTCAACACCGGAAAAAAGGAATTTCCTATGCAGGAAAGGTACCTACTTAATTTTTAGCGTTTAAAGTGACTTGGTTCCTTTCTTCTTTTTGTTTGGCATAATCACGAAAACCGAATCTCTAAGAGAAACCAAACGGCAGAGTTGGTTTACACTGTTGATATTTTAAAATCCGTTAATCCGGACTTAAGTCCGTTCCCAATTCTATAAAAGGAACCAAGTCGGAGTTGGTTCCTTACGTGACTCGGATTAAGGTTTAAGAAAAAGGAACCAAGTTCTCATTTAATTTCATCATATGGACAATGACTTCAATGAGGCTCACCAGCTCACTTTTACCTGGAATTTTGACGGGAATAGTTGTTATTAGAAGAAGCACTTGTTGCTTCGAGATTCAGTATTGCTAGGTCTATCAATCAATAACTCAATTTTATCAAAAATGTCACTCAGTTCTTTTGTGAGAAGTGCTGTCCAATTGAGCTTGTTTGGTGAGAAATGATGAAAAAAAATAAAATTAGATCAGATGTATCTATAAGGAGATGAGTCAAAGGCGTTGTTTTTGTGTTTGTTTTTTGTTTTTTGTTTTCAAAACTTTGGAGGGCTTTAGCTCAGAAGAGAAACATCTGTAGCACATATTCATGTAGAAAAATAAAGCCTTATATAGGTACATGTTCACCCCAAAAATACACTCCATAAGTTTGGCGCTTAAGTTTTGCAACACCCTATATTCTTGATATTTTGCTCCCCGCCACCCTTCACAGAACACAACATCTTGACCATGCAAATTTTTAAAATCACAGTTTGACTGTAGAGATATTTTCTTCCCCCCCCCCCCTTCTAACGAAAAAGGGGAAAATGGATCGCCTGTCTTTGATGTTCGTCGTATGCGCGTGCACAGATTGTTCGGCTTTACGGCTGCCATTTTGGCTTTCTTTATAATGCGTTTTGTGGGTTTATGAATGGCTTTTATGACTATTTGATGCCGCCAATGTAATTTTCAGGCGATTTTACATAAAAATCAAAACTCTATAGCGCTGTAGCAAAAGTTTGCAACAAACCTATTGAAAGATGAAAAAAGAAAATTATTTGATAAGGCTCGATCTGTTTTACCCACATAAAGTATAGACAATAGATATTTCTAAATCCCTCCACCTTTTAAACGGCTTGTTCAGGGATCAAAAATGAGGTTGCGTTCTTTTGAAGTCAAAAAGCGTCATTTTCGGAAAAGCCGTGATTCTAAATAATAAACAGTTTTTTTTTCTTATTTTTTTCCATTTTAGGTGCTGTCAGCACTTATTGCGATTGTCACGATGTAGATATGTAAGATACATAAATGGAACACTTGCGAATTCATGAAAAAATAATCCTTTAATATACAGAACTAACCATTTCAGGTGCCCTTTACACGTCAAGCATTCTAGGGGTATAGATTAGTAGGTGTGGAGGTTTAAGGCGTTTGTGGATTTTAATGGGTCTGTTACAAACTTTTGCTACAACGATAAATAGTGTTTCATCGTAGGTAAAATCGCGTGAAAAGTCCATGGGTGGCATCAGAAAGTCATGAAATGCGATAATAAACTCACAAGAGATGTTTAATGAAATGCAAGATGGCGGTAAAGTATCGAGCAGTCCGTATGCATGCACCTTTAACATCCAAGAATTGCCAACGTTGACAACCTCAAAGCGTCAGAGGTTATGTGTTTATTTACATTGTGATTGGGTGTGATCGATATTGTGAGGTTGGCTATCCTTGGATGTTCGTGGTGCATACATACAGGTTGCTCGATATTTTACCGCCAACTTGGAGTTCATTAAACGTCTCTTGTGAGTTTATTATCGCATTTCATGACTTTCTGATGCCACCAATGGACTTTTCACGCGATTTTACATGATACAGAACACTCTATAGCGCTGGAGCAAAAGTCTGCAACAGACCCATTCCCCCTCCCCCATTTATTTTGTTGAAAAGTATCGAAAGTTTACAGTCAAAACTAAGCCATTATTCATTACAACTCATTGTAATATTATTTTTTTTTCTGTTGCCATCGGTCGATATCATTTTTCGTGTTGGAGAAGCAAAGTTCCGTATGGACCTATAATTTCCAAAATTTGAAGAAGCTTCCAGTAAAAAATACTGTACACGCGAGAAACTTTTTAGGATAGGTAAATAAGTTATTCCAGAGTCAATTCCATAGCCGCAGCAAGGAGGCTGTCCAGGGGTGGAAGACACGTGACAGCCCCTCTCACTTTTTAGAGCTATTAATGCGAATTTTACCCCCGTCCCTTTGTTCTGGATTTTAAAAACCTGTTTTTCGCAACAAAACGCCCAAAATTTCCTCAAAAATCCCTTGATTGCATAGACGCTCATAAAGGGGTTTTCAATTTGCCGATCCCCCAGAATTTCAAATGTTTCCAATGACCAAGACCTGTTTAGTGAGACGTCATGAAAAAAATTGGTTCCAAAAAAGGCTCCGCCTCACTCGCGCTCTCGTGGGTCCCATATGAAACACGATCCAAATTTTCAAATACAAGTGCTAGTAAACAACATGTTCTTTGCACCAGTTGTGTTTATCACACCATTGGGTTCCACGTCCCTTATAAAAATTTCCGATTGTTTCAATGAATTTTCCGATAGGATATATATTCTCGCGCTTTTTTTCCCATAGAAATAATCGAAATTCCATAGAGACAATCGGAATTCGTGTAGATTCAAGCGCGCTGACTATAGCAACGATAGGTTTCATGATTGAAATAAGGCGAAATACATCTATGATTCTATTCTTACAGTTTTAACACCCACATTTTTCTCAGTGATAAAATATGAGAACGCAACACAAACTTTCTGAAACATCGCGCATCAATGCACAATCACAGTTATATCGAAGAAAGTCCTATGTTTTGTCCTTGTCACACTCACAGTTTCTTATGAGCACAAAATTCTAGGATATAGGCTCATCAGCACCATCACGACATGTGTTATACCTCGAGAAATAGCTTCGATACGAAGAGAAGTTAGAATGATTGAGTGTCATGGCGGTGATACTCCCATAAGAGACCGTGAGTAAGACGAGGACAAAACGTAGAACATCTTTCGGTATAACTGTGATTGTAAATTCGCTTGATTGTAAATTCGCTTGTGATCTTTTAGGAATTATGTTAGAGTGAAAAGATACTTTAAAATACGTGGAATCTAATGGTGCAATAAAATTTGAGAAAACTGTTCTTTAACTAGCATGAATTTGCGTTCGAAAATTTGGATCTGATTTCTTATAGGTAAATCAACGAGAGTGAGAGATAGAGCATTTGTTTGGAACCAATTCTGATCGTGACGTCATCACTAAACAGGTCTACTTAACGATATGAACGAGTCCCTCTCTTTTCTATTCCCCGCCCGCTCTTTATCAATACCTCGCCGTCACTTCTTTCCGAAACCCTCGTCAAACAGATTTTGACACATTTACGACCGCTTAATGCACCGTGAAGAAATCTTGTGACCGGTGGAGCCCAAAGGCGAGGGGCAAAGAGGGTTCCTGCAGGAGATGTTTCCACCCCCCTCCTGCCTTTGAATTTTGACTCATAGGTTGGCACAAATGACTTAGGTTGCTGGACCTGTATGGAATTCTCGTTCAAAGGAATTCGACTTTGACGCTTAATAACTTATTGAAATTAACAGGAATACCAAAACTTTTACAATTTTAAGAAAATAGACGCTGAGACCTCCTGGATTGCAGCAATAAATTAACAATTAATGAAACCAGTTTTATGAAAACACGTTTTTAATTTTTCAAACCTTTCCCGCCAAGGTTTTGCCATAAGCAAAGCATGCAACCTATATATTAGATATGAAAATGAAAACAAAAAGCGTACCGTATATATACGGCACGCTTAACTGTCGTGCACGCAGGCGCAAATAATAGAGAGAGGCAGCGTCAGTCTCTAGTCTCTCTCACTCATCGGTTTGCGACGCACCGATGCTGGGCTATGAAGTCTGGGTTTTGAATAGCGGAGTCAGTCATATAACTGTCAAAATCAGAGTAGGGTGAGCTCTAGCTTGTGTGTGTAAACTCAGTATATTTTCTGTGTGTGTGCGACGAAGCCACTAAACACTTGCGCAATCTCTGTGTGTGTGCATCGAAGACAAATCAAACACCACTGAAGTCAGCTCAGGAATCTAAAACGGGGCCCCTTAAAACAACAAAATAAAATCGGTGAAAGCATCAAATGACTCCAAAACAAAAAAATTATTCGTGAAAAAGTGTTTGATTTAACATACTCAAAAATCTCTCGAAAATACACGATACAACCCGATCATGTAAGTTTTGATTCATATCCTGAAAACGAAATCTCCAAAACACACACGGCCACCAGAGGGCGCCTCTTTCACTGTATTATATTATTCATTGTATACAGCAAAACGAGAGTAAGAAGCTTGCCATATACTAACCCTGCGTTGCAGTAAGTGCGTTTTCACCTGACTTCCCATCGGACTTCTCATCCCGAATAGAGTATAGAGACCGGGCCGTGTGTGAGAAGGGTCATTCGTTGACGTAGTGTCCACGCACAGCTTCAGATACCCCATTCAAATCATCTCTCCGGAAGATCCTGCAATTTTATCGGGAAATCGTGTCTTACTTTCAGGGGTTCGCCTTCATTTGTTAAGGTAGACTAAAGCGGTACAGGCGCGCACGAATAGTTAACTATGGCTACTTTCCAATTTACAATTAACACTATCTGATTCACATACTCCATCTGAAACTTCCTGCGATTCGACCGATAAGTCTTACATGTATAGTGCGCCTTTATTTTTAAAGATATACTAAAACGGTACTGATGCGTACGTATAGTAATCTACTTCCCATGTGAGTTTAGGAACGGTTTACGTTTCCTTCCATTTCCTTTCCTGAATCAGACGAGTCTCACCTGGCGAGCCGCCACTGCACGCGACTGCCTCAAATCAGTCCCTTTCTAACCCACGCAATCAAAATGGGCGAAGAGCATGGGTGTCGCCCCCCCCCCCCCCCCCTAGACGCTACGCGAGTCCCCCCCCCAATCAGACATTTTTAACCCATCTCCCCCGCCGGCACTCCACCAAAAATCAGACATTTGCGCCTCCCTCCGGCCCTTCCCCCAAATCAGAAATTTTCACCCCCCCCTTCTCCGGCCCTCCCCCAAATCATATATTTTCTCCTACCCTACCACAGAGTCTAGAGGGTATGGAATAACCCCCAGTGGGAGGGGGTCCGGGGCCCTCCCCCTTTAAAACGTTTGGTTATTTTCGAAATTTACAGGTGCAATTTTAAGCGGTTTAGGGGGGAGACCCTCAATTAGGAGGGAAACACTCAGTCAGGGGAGAGACCCTCAGTTAGGTGGGACTGGGGATCTTCAGTTAAGGGGGAAACCCTCAGTTTGGGAGGAAATTCTCAGTCAGGGGGGAGACCCTGACTTGTGGGGGGGGCGTTATAGGAAGTGCGGGAGAGAGAATATATCATGATGTTTCTTTCCCCAAAAAAACTTTTTTTCCTTCCTTTTGCAGAGAAAAAAAAGTAAAAAAAAAAAGAAAGAAAAAAAATCTCGCCCCCCCAAATTCCAAAGGTATACGAGCAGCTCGTATGCAAAGATGGGAACTGGCACCCCTGACGAAGAGAGAGAAAGACAAAGTTCTGGATACCATAGCCACGCTATGGTCTGAGATCTTCAAAAAGTGGCCAAAAATCAGGAAATAAATTTCTCATAAATTTCTCATTTATAAGCTTTCAAGACCAATTTTAATCACAGAAAACACTTATAACAAGTAATTTAAACCCAAAACTGCCACTGGGAAGTTTTAAGTTAAGCTTAAAAGGTCGAAATCGATGATTTTTGATGACTTCTTTCCTCTGATTTTTTGCCACTTTTTTTTTCGAGCTGTGACCACAGTGCGCCAGTTCCCGCAGAATCGTTTAAAAGGCAGGTCACCGTCCCGCCAAAGCTCAGTCGAGCGAAGTTTCTTTTAAAACTTACCTTTACGACGATTGCAACTCCACGAGAGTGACCTAATGATCTGTTTGTTTTTGATGGGCAGTTCAAGGCAAGCGGCAAGGAAATGAAAAGATTGGCCGCGACCAATTAAAGCCTCTAAAAGCTCCGGCCATTGAAACTCTCAGAAGTTGAAAAGCTTTAGCGACTCTTCTCTCCGCAAGCATCTTCGGTCTCTTCACGAGCCACAACTCGGTGCATTCCTATCTAATTACATTTAAACAACTATTTCCTGTCCGAGTCATGTTCTCCGAAGACGATTTGGTTCATTTGATATTTTGCAATCCTTCTCCCGCGCTTTTTTTTCGCAGAAAGCAGGAGGGGGGGGGGTTTACAAGCGCCACAGTTAATTCGCAAACTTGACAATGAGGTCTTTCATTGTTAACGAAGAGCTGCCTTTGAAAAGGAGAGGCTTCGTCATTCCGAAGAAAATAATTTTTTTCAAGGTAGCGAAAAGGAATTGTAAGTCTCAGCTCGCCGAAGTCAGCAGAATAGTTATCTCTCTCTCTCTCTCTCTCTCTCTCTCTCTCTCTCTCTCTCTCTCTCTCTCTCTCTCTCTCTCTCTCTCTATGGTGCTGTTATCCACTTTTTTGTAGCTACGCGTAACTATGCCCGTTGCAACTTGAACTCTTTGCGCTCCAATGGGAGAACGCAGTGGTGTAGCGTGCAATTTGGCAACGATGTAATGTGTCCATTTAAATCTATTCAAAAGATCGATCTATTGGGTGTTCGGTGAACACCTTCGCATTTAACCTTTTACATGGGTTTAAATGGACACAATAAGACGTGGCCAAATTGCACGCTGCGCCACTGGCAAGGAGGCACTCTCCAAAAGAAGGGGGCCTGGGGGCAGTGGGGGCCCTCGCCCCTTCCCCGGAAACATTTTTCAATAATCCCTCCCGAAAAACCCAACCTTAAGTTATCTAGAAATTATATCATCTTTAATGCTAAGAGGCGCCTGCGCAAGCAGTGTTGCCAGATTGGGGTGAAAAAGCCGTACGTTTTACATTAATGTAAAGGGGGATGATACGGCTTTTTACCCTCGATCTGGCAACACTGGACGCAAGCCTCAATTAATGTACATAGAATCTAGGTATACGTAATGGTAATGTCTAAAGTCGATCTTATTCAGTTAGTATAAAAGTATACTGCCTTAATGGGGCTCTTGCAAACTTTTTTTGTAAGCAAATAAATAGTCAAATTTTATGTAAAGACCAGCAAAAATCACGAAAATCACACCAAGAAAGTCTAAAATTCAGTAATAGACTCACATAACTGCTATGACGGCAAGATGGTAATGGCGGTTCGACGCAGGTATCATGGGAAACTCCTGTCTATTATGTCGCACTTTCTCTACGGAAACACAGTGATATGTCTCAATTTAGATAGGAATCTCCCATGATACCTGCGTCTCTCCGCCATTAAGCCCGATTCTGAAATTGAATTTCGTGATTTTTTAGTGCACTTATTGTCATTTTTACAGGTTTTTATGCGAGAATCAACTCTTCAATTTCCTATCGCAAAAGTTTGCAAGAGCCCCATCGTTTAATTGGCAATGAGAAATTAATCTATTTGTCTAGTTTTGGAATTTAATTTCCATTTTTATTAATTTTTTAATCCTCTGATCAAATTAATTATGGTATAGTGATGTTCGAGTCCGGAAAATTTTTCAAATAGTATCACGCCAGAAGATTTTCTGCGATGGAACCGAATTACTGGTTGCGAGAAACCATCAAATTTAGATACTGATTGATTCGGTTTCACATGTTGGAATGGTGAGGGATGCTCGGATTTGATGGGCCCACCTCAACCAGCCCGCTAAAAGTTGGAAGAAGAACGGAGAGTTGGAGAGTGAGCTGTGAGCAAAGCGAGGAGTGAGGAAGGGGGAAGGATGGTCGGTGAGTCAGTGAGTCGAGGAGTGGGGATGGACAGTCGGGAGTGGGGAAGCCGTGCAACGCCGAGATCGCGTTGCACGGCAAACTCACCGAAGGACTGAACTCGACAAACTGATGAAACGTAAAAACTAAAACCTCGATAACTTTCAAATTTCTGGACCAAATCTTTCCAAATTTTTGGCAGTTCATCCTAAGGTAGTGACAAACGTTTCTGCAAAGTTTCGTGAAAATCGATTGATATTTACTACCACTTTTTGCGTGAACAAACTGAGAGCGTCGAGCGTCACATACATACATACATACGGACAGCGACGATAGCATAAGGTGCTTGCGCTACGCGACAGCACCTAAAAAAGATTGTTTGCTAGAGCGTTAAATGCATTTGTCAGTGTAAAATGTAATAAGTTGTAGGTAAAAACGATTAAAAATGTCAATTTAATTATGCGAATTTTTTACTCAATTTTTCGGAGCCGGATTTCAACAATATTGATCCTAGATTGACGGAGAAATGAAGCAACGAAATTCTGGCAAGATATCAGCCTAGGTAGAAGCGTGGTCCATCATTATGATAAAATTACTTCTGATAGGTAATCTGCCAAAATTTTGGTGGTTGATTTCTCCGTCAAATCTAGAACCAATTTTGTTGAAATCTGGCTCAAATCATTGAGTAAAAATTTACGCAGCTCCTATGAAGACTCCTCCCTCCCCCCCCCCCCCCGGTGGCAGTCCGTGGGTTTAAAATTTGGGGTAGCTTGAAAAAAATATGATTTATTTTTTTTGCTTCTCATTTTTTATGAGCCCCTCTCTGTATAAAAGTGGGGGCTTAAAGTGTTACGACCTTTGTTTTTACATTTTGTGAAGCCCTTTTCCTCTAAAGTGGGGGAGGGGTTGAGCCCCCCTCCCCCCTCATTGGCGAATCCAGCTATCTGGCAATAGTGTATTCTTCCCATATGATTGCATGAGAAAGAATCGATTAGCCATGGGGCTACAGACCTTTTAAGAATCGATTGTTAATCATACATTCAAATGGGAAGAATACACCGTTGCCAGATTGCTGGATCCGCCATTCCCCCCCATACCCAGGCCCCTTGTTATCGCCCCTTTCGAGAAAAACTTTCAGGGGAAGAAAAAACTTTCAGGCTTTAATTTTTTTTTTTTTCCAGTGACTTGAGTGGCGCTTTTTCTATTAAACCAGGATCTCACTTCAGCCAGGCCAGGAATCACCTTAACTCTACATAATAGAGACTGTGAATACAGCCCCGGAAAGTGCCAAAGATTACCGGCCTACCCGGCTTCCACACGGCGTTTGAAACGAGCGCTCAACACGCTCGATGAGCCAAGAACGGCGCGACATGAAGTGTGCCTATCAGCGCTCCGAGCGTTTTTAAGCCTCATGAGTGCGAGAAAGCAAGTCGCGAGCGTGTGGTCTTGGTCGGCGCGTTTTTGCGCAGATCCCGCTCGATCAATACCCGATTCCCTATCCTCGCGTTCCTGTTCCCCGAGCTTCTAGCGCGAGCGCGCGAAACTTCGAAGCGTGTGCCGTGCGGGAAGCGGAGTGACCCGCTCGCTCTCTTCGCGTGTCGTGTAGCGTCGCGTCTCGTCGCGCGCGCGTTGAAACTGAACTCAAAGTCGCGCATCGCACCGCGTCCACCGAGTCAGTGTGAATCGCGCGGTCACAGTCCTCACAACCGAATCGCATTCGACGTACGGAAAATTGAGCTTTAAAGTTCGTTCGTTCCCCGTGGCTCTCGAGAAAGTTCCACTCTTACTCAATGTAATTTACAATCATTATCATTTTATATCCCCGCACCCACCTCTTTCCCCAGCATTCCCCCTTCTTTTTATTTTTCAAGGACATTCAGAGGAATTTAATTTTAAATTACATCTCTCTCCCACCCCCATTAACTGTTAACCGTATATCCTAAAGACTCTTCGCCGATTTTTTTTTTTTTTTTTTTACCTCGATTTTTCTTCTTTTTTTCGGGGGTTATTGATCCTTTAGGGGGGGGGGGGCTCCTTCCTTTTGTTGTTTGAATTCGAGCAGGAGTGTTTACTCGGCGGTTGAATGTTAGGATCTATAAATATCGGCAACTTCCTTTATTCGCGCTCAGGACTTGTGTGAACGATCGACGTATTTAAGTTTGAACTGAACATGATCGAACTTTTTGAATTCACATCTTGCGACTGATTTTGGATTAAAATGAGTGTCTCATTTATCTTCAAATTGTGGTATCCTCCAGGAAGAGGATCCATAAAAATACAGTGTGTGTTCTCATGAGCGCCGGCAGAAAATTATCAACGGGAAGGGGAAGAGGGCAAAATCTTGAAACCGAATTCCAGGAGGGAAGGGGGCAAACCCTCAATTTTCGTAAATTTGTGCTTATTTCCAGCTTTGGTCTAAAACTTGGCATTTTCCTTATTTCAAGAGGCTGCTATATACCTTGATTTTTGTAAATTTTTGTTTTTCTTCAGCATCAGTGTTTTTGTAAAAAAAAAACAAAAAACAAAAAACAAAAAAAAAAAACAAAACAAAAAAATCAGTATTTTCTCAATTCAAAATGTGGGGGGGTTTCCTATCTCCCCCCCCCTCTGCCGGCGCTCATGAGTGCTCTTTCCTTTGGAACAGCGTCGTGGTTAAATTATGGTAACTTCGTAGGACCCCCTCCTCGTGTTTTATAGGCCCTTTTTTAGGAGCATTGTTGTCAGGTTTAGCGATGGATATAAACATTTCCTACACAATTTAATATAAAAGTATTATTGTTTCCTACCAAATCTGGCAGCACTGCTCAGGAGACTGCCTCGATTGGACTTAGACAAGAAATGCCTAGATCCAAAAAATGTTTGTTACCGAGTTGCAAATCCTCGCTTCTGATTGGTTGAGAGTTTCAAGTTGAGACTCTAAACCCGTTGAAGAATAAGGTTCGTCCGTCCTGAATATTTGTTGGGCCCTGGTTAATACAAGTGTGCATTTTTGAACACTTCAATCAGTAGGTACTTTTAACGCCAAAAGAATGTTCCTTCAGCAAAATGTTTCATTCGGAATTTTTTGGATGATAAATGAAAACTTTTAGGTTTTTTTTTTCTTTTTTTTAGAGTACTGACAGATGACACCACACTAAACTTTTAAACCGTCGAAAGTTTCAGAATGGATCAAAAGTGGCTGAGAAAATCAACGGAGGAAACTTTAGAAGAGGGTACCTTTTTTTTGGCGCCGATAGTTCTTACAGTCTGCGAATTAAATAATTTCAGTCAACTGCCTTTTCGGCTCAAGTAGGCCACCGCCTATAAGGCGTAAAATCCATGTGCTGTATGTTGCCTACCTCATCTGAATCCAAGGTGTCAAGTGATATTATGTAATTGGGCAGTTGCAAGGGTCTAAAATGTTGTGGTTTTTATAAAGAAAATAAAAGTTTTTGATGAGCTGAGAACAAAGATGCCTTTAGTTTCTAATAAGTCCCATTGTTCCGGAGGTGATATTTTGGCCCAAAATACATTGTTTTAAATTGGAATTCTGCGGAGTGACGTCACTATGCACACGATTTCTTACAATTTTACACGTGTGTATCTCCGAAACCGGGACACTTATGAAAAAACCAAAGGTACCATTGTTCTCAGCTCATCGAGTACTATCATTTTCTTCATAAAAAACACGAAATTTCAGACCCTTGCAACCACCCCATTTGTTGCCTGTACATTATACAGTTTATTTTAGTGTATTGTTGGTGACATAAAGAATTTCAAACGACCCCTTGTATTTTCTCTTAGGTAGGCCATCTGCAATACTAAATAAATTAAATTGAATTAATTGAATTAAATTTTAAAAATTTAAAATTTAAATTAAAAAAATTAAATTAAATTAAAAAAATTAAATTAAATTAAATTTAAATTATTTTTAATTTTTTATTAAATTCATTCATTTAAATTCATTGTGATGAGTATTGCGCGTTGCATACCTGAAACAAAATCTAAAGAGTCAACTGAAGCTGACTTTCTGACATTCTCTGTCAACTGACATTCTCTGTCAACTGACATTATTTAATTCGTTTACTGCACGTCAGTCAATGGATGTATGTACCGATGATTGGGTATGTATATTGGACCCTTTTCTTTAATAGGGTCTGTGACGTTTCAATGATTGTGGTACGAGGTACGTGCTTTCAAATCGAAAGGAGTTTTCAATTTACTCGTGTCCATAGAAAGAAATTTTCCAAATTCGGCGCAGTGTTGGTGTCGAAGGTGGATTCAGCAATCTGGCAACTATGTATTATTCCCATTTCATTGTTCGGAAAACAATCGATTAGTAAAAGGTTCATGACCTAGCCTCAAGAATCGATTGTTTCTCATACGCCCAAATGGAATGAATTGGCAAGTTGCTAGATCCGCCCATGGCTTATTATGTAGCCTTCGCCAAATAGGAATATCCCCCTCTCAACTACCTGTACCGGTTGAAAATTTTCCTATGGATAAAAATAATCATCGTAGCAGCACAATCAAATTTCAAGGGGTGGACCCAGGAGGTTTCCTAATCTTCGCATTTTTCATTCTAACTTTTTGAAGATTGACTTGTATAAAAAATTGTAAATGGATTTTTTTCTCCAAAATCCAGGGGGTCTCCTCCCCTCCCCCATTGCCGCCCCTCGCTGCCCATTGCTAACCCCCCGCAACCATATCCAACTCTCGGGACTCTCTCAATTTTAAACTGAAAAAATGTGTCTGTTCGCTCGGAGTGAATTTTCACAAAATTACATCAAAATCCTCGCCAGTAGTACTCTTGAAAATGGAATCTCTCAGTGGCGTAGCGTGCAATTTGGCACCGTTTTATTATGTCCATTTAAACCCATGTAAAAGGTCGAATGCGTAGGTGTTCACCGAACACCCAATTTTTGATATTTTTCATGGGTTTAAATGGACTAATTGCAACGTTGCCAAATTGCACGCTACGCCACTGGAACCTATGCCTATTACTCCCACCTTTTTTTCCCCTTTAAGTAGATTGTGTGAGTTTTATAGGGTAAACGAGTGAAGGCATTCAAGTTGTCTGTAACTTCAGAGTGCATTTCCAAAAATTTCAAGAAAATCCTTGCATCATTCTAATTGCATTATGCATATGGAGTAATAGATTAGAAGTTAGTATGCGTGTCAGTGTGCCACAGATGGCCAGGTGGGACGGACTGACGGACAGATATTTTCCAGGAATGTAAGAGCTCAGGGGAATATGAAATGTCAAGAAAGAGAGCAAACAACTTTATGCTTCTTGCAAGATGACAACTCTTTCTCTCCTCATATACTTGAGGGGGGGGCAGTTACTTGGGGGCCGTATTCGTAGTATAGTTGGGCAGTACTCTTTATTCGAGGAGGATTCCATTTATATGAATTGAATAGGCAATGAGGAAAGTTCGAGGAAAATTTTGCACAGACGCGAGCTTATAAATTACGTTTATTTCGAAGGGGCTTTTACAAGATACTAAACCTATTGCCTTTGTACTTATTGTTAGTAAAATTCCATTTTTCATTGCTCACGACCGGATCCGTACCTAGAAATTCGTCTTTTCCTTATTGGTCCATTTCATCAGATGCGTTGGGATAGGACAGAGAGATAAAAGGAGCTGAAAATTCACTTGAAACTCCCTCTCTCCATCCTTTTCTAACATACACAAGTGTTTGAATGGAAAAAAAGGAAGAAAGACGAACTCCACGGCTCTACTCTACTTAACTATCCTACATTTTTCTCAAACCCTCCCCATTCCAAATTTAATTTGTATTAACACTCCTCAAGTTAATGAGAAAACCGTCCAACGAAAAAACCTAGAATTGAGGAGAAAATTATTCATAGATTATATATCTAATGGGTCTGTCGCAAACTTTTGCTACAGCGCTGTAGAGTGTTCAATCTCATGTAAAATCGCGTGAAAAGTCCATTGGTGGCATCAGAAAGTCTTAAAATGCAGTATAAAACTCACTAGAGACGTTTAATGAAATCCAAGATGGCGGTAAAATATTGACCAACCTCTATGCATGCACCACGAACATTCAAGGATAGCCAACCTCACAATATCGATCACACCCAATCACAGCGTAAATAAACACATAGCCTCTGAAGCTGTGAGGTTGTCAACGTTGGCAATCCTTGGATGTTAAAGGTGCATGCATATAGATTGCTCGATATTTTACTGCCATCTTGGATTTCATTAAACGTCTCTTGTGATGTTATTATAGCATTTCATGACTTTCTGATGTCACCAATGGACTTATCGGGCGATTTTACATACGATGAAACACTCTTTATCGTTGTAGCAAAAGTTTGTAACAGACCCATTGAGGAGTTCTCTGGAAAAATTAAGTAAATAAACCATGTATATTATCATCTCGTATAACGAGGTTACTCTCGTTCCCAAAAATGCATTAGTAAATTGTGTGTGTGAGTGTTTGTGTGTGTGTGTGTGTCTTAGTAGTTGAGCGGCGTTTTCTTTTTATCCGGCGAATTTTTATCTGTCAGGTAAGAAAAAATAATCCGTTTCACATGAGAAATACGGATATACTTGATAGTTACTGAAACTTTTTGAAATATTAATTTTGTAAAACGAGAATACCCTCTGCTTTTTATGTGCTTTTTCCAAAGAGTTTCTCGATTGTATATCGCCTTCTCCCCCCCCCCGTGTCTCCTCTTCTCAATGATTGTACTATGACCTTGAAAAGAAAGTCTTTTTATCAAAATCGTTCTTGATAGAGCTGTCAATTATTTTCTTTAGAGTTTTAAATTTTTTTAAGGCATGCTTCGAAGTTGTAATTCTGTGAAACCTTCAATACATAAAAGCTGCAAAACTGTTTGAAATTGACTCTGGGTTCAAAGACAATTTCAATGACAATGACAATTTCAATTGACAATTTCAATACCGCAGGATACTTTCTTTTGAAAGTCATAGTACCTCAGATTAATTGATAACGTTCTTTTCCTCGATGTCCATGTCCTTTCCTCTTATTCTTTTTCTTCATCTGTCTGTTCTTTTTGTCCTTATTTCATTAGTGCCCCTTGATTTCTCTCCTCTCATCTCCTTTTGCATTGCATCGCCGTCTGAAAACTTTCAAAGTTCAGAAACTACAAACTCATTTCCAAAACGACTTGTGGATCAAGCGTGAAGCTAATTTGAAAGTTGAAGTTAAAGTTTTTCGTTGCTGACGCTGAATTTGACGCTATAAGACTACTTTCTATCCCCGCGGCCCTCCTCTGTGTGCGTGTTTCTCTCTCTCTCTCTCTCTCTCTCTCTCTCTCTCTCTCTCTCTCTCTCTCCTCTCTCCCCCCCCCTCCCTCTCCCTCCCCCCCCCCCTCTCTCTCTCTCTCTCTCTCTCTCTCTCTCTCTCTCTCTCTCTCTCTCTCTCTCTCTCTCTCTCTCTCTCTCTCTCTCTCTCTCTCTCTCTCTCTCTAATTTACCTCTCTCTTTTCTCTCACAGGCGAGATGGAGGTGAACTTTTCCCGGTTTCTATCAGAACTACCCTAGCTCCAGTACGCCGTAAATAATTTAGATTCAATCGTCAAAAATATACTTTCTCAGTATTTGCCTTCGCGTATGAAAAGTAAACGAATGCAAAGTGTAAGCCGGAAATTGGTCGCGAGTTCTGCGTTGTCGGAGCGCGCGAATGCTCAGGACTAGCTTCAAAGCAACGAGCATGTTCGAGCGTCTGTTGATTGTGTCTCGCAGAACGTGGAAATTCTATTGGTCTCAATAAAAAGTGAATTGCATTGCTCGTCTCAGTAATTATAGTGATCTCTCTTTTGACGTGAGCAGCCCTACGTTTGATTCGGACAAAGACCAAAAAAATACCAGCACCAGTGCCGTTTATTTATTTATTTTTTTCTTCGTTTTCTTTTCCGAGGAACTGGAATAAACGTAAGTTATTTTATTTATTTTATTACTCCTTCACCTATGAATTTGTCAGTGGCGTAGCGTGCAATTTGGCAACGTTGCAGTTCGTCCATTTGACCCCATGAAAAAAATCGAAGTATTGGGTGTTCGGTGAACACCTTCGCATTCGACCTTATACATATATTTAAATGGACACAGTAAATTTATCTAGAGTGGCAGTCTATAATGGATAACCAGCGTAACCACCGTGGAGGATTTTTAGGTTAGGTTTAAGGGGTAACTTCCTCTATTTATTCCTTTGTATTTTGATGCAGGCGGACAGTGGGTCGGAGAATGCTTTGATCCATTGCAAATAAATACATGGGGGGAAAACTGAAAATCAACGGGAATAAATTGAAAAAACTACACCTTAAACCCAACCTAAAAATTTTCGATAGTGGTTAGGCAGGTTACCCATTAGCAAAGATTAAACAAGAGTCACGATAGCATTGAAAGCCTGTGTGGTCAGTGCTGATAATAAGAGTCGGCTTCTGATTGGCTTGAAATTGAGGGAAATTAACTGAGGGTCCAAACTTTTTTGGCCTTATGGAAATTAACACGTAGTTTTCGTTCCGGTACATTTATCTCAAAACCTGTGCAAAATTGCCTCTAAACAAATTAATACGAGTCGATTTAGCAGAATTTTCCAAACAAATTGATAGGTCACAAGTACCAGTATATTGCGAAGTCGAGAAGACTGTCTCAGTTGAAAAGTACACATAACAGTAAGTTATTCAAACACACACCAAGCATGGAAACACACTATTGTGCCGTGTGCGTACTTTTCAACTGATAAGACAGGCTTTTCTAATTTTTAATAAAGTGGCACTTATGACCTATCACTTTGTTGAGAAAATTCTGCTAAATCGAATCGTATTAATTGTTCAGAGGCAATTTTGCAAAATTTTCGAGATAAACGTCCCGGAATGAAAACCCCGTATTAATTTCCATAAGGCCTAAAACAGTTTGGCACCATGCTTGCAGCCAATCAGAGCCCAGCCAGCGTTTCCGATTCCTTATCTGCGTTGGCCACGCAGGCCTTCCATTCAATTGCGACTCTTGTTTACTCTTTGCGGGCTTCTTTGGCAACTCGTCCCCTTCCGTTAGGATTGAAAAATAATTAGTCACCACTATCGATTACACGATTACTCACGCTGAACGTCAACCAACCCTAAGTAAGAGTATTCAATAAAGGCAAATAATTGTTTCTAATTAAATGTAATAAGGGGTTCAACTGAATCTCAAAATTTATCGATGCTTTTGCATACGTTCAAATGGGAGGGAAACTATTAAAATGGATTGTGTTCGAGCCGCCATTCTCACCACTACTTCTGTGTAAATTCAAGCTATTGTAGTGAAAATCACTGAGGGGCGCGATTAGTTAGCAGTGCGGAAGAAGAGAGTTTATGGTCTCTACCCTCTAACTTAACGCCAACGTCACGTCGCCAACCACATTGCTTTGTTGTTGTTTGTTTTTTGTTTTTCGCCAACAGCCATTTAATAATTAATTCAGTTTCGATCTTTTGATGATAAAATGCCTTTAATCGTTGATATAGTCAACGACATGTACCGTACAGTAGGAATAATTAACTATCCTTTGATTCGGAGGAGCTTGTTGTTTGATTGGCCTGCTTGTATAATTTAATATTCGGAAAGGAACTTTGATCCCCGTATTAAAAATTAGAACAAGCTGTGTTTCACTTGAACTTCATTCAGCTTTCCACCTGAAACGTCCAAACTACATTAGCTTAAACAATAGAATGTGAATAAGTATTAATTGGGGATTTTCTTTACTTTAATATAATTTCAGAACTCTGATTTTTCGTATGTACAACTATTTCGACGCCCAATGGTTTTCTCCTCTAAGAAAAAAGAGAATGAGATAAATGATTAATGGGGATCTTGCAAACTTAAGCTACGCGGGACTGAAAAGTTGATTCTTGCCAAAAAAAAAAAAAAAAAAAAAAAAAAAAAAAAAAAAAAACTGTAAAAATGACGACGAGTATACTAAAAAATCACGAAATTCGCACTCTCAGAATCGGGCTTAATGGCGGAGAGACGCAGGTCTCATGAAAGATTCCTATCTAATTCGAGACTTGTCTCTGTGTGTCCTTTGAGAAAGTGACAAATGAGACAGTAATCTCCCATGATAACTGCGTTGAACCGCCATTTCGATCTTGCCGTTATTGCAAAAAAAAAAAAAAAAAAAAAAAAAAAATGGCGTCAGTCGACTCCTTAAATTTCGGGTCAGGTAGACCACCGGGCCACCCGCACAACACTTGAATTCATTGTGATGAGTATTTGTGACGAGTATTGCTGGTTGCCTATTTGAACCAAAATCTAAGGAGTCAACTGACAATATATTTAATTTATTGACTATGTTCGTGTAATTACGAAGGTATAATGCATACATACAGGAGTGGTCTATCTGAACGTTAAGCTTCGTTTTCTCTGTGAGGAGTGAGTTTTAGACTTTTTTTAATGGCCTCATTGTTATTTTCGCAGCATTTTCTCATGAAAATATGCTTGAGCTCCATCCATACTCAGTCAGGAATTTGTCTTCCCCTCTCTTTGCCCATTTGAACGCATGAGATAGAAAAGGATGGAAATTAGGGCTGTCACGTGACTCCAGCTTTTGTCTCTGTCCTTTTTTAACACATTCAGTAAAATGGGCAAAAATAAAGAAAGATGAATTCCTGGCTACGGCTAAGGCTGCATCTTTTACTCACGTTCACGTTACTAAAAAAACAAAAAACAAAAAACAAAAAAAAAACAAAAAACAAAAAAAAAAAGTAGGAAACAATCCATCTTGCCAAATTAGAATGCAAACAGATGAATAGTTGAGGAAATATCATCCGTGACGGACGGACATTTTTTGGGATATGGTTTTTTGGTGATAGGTGAAAATGTCCAATCATAATTGTCCAATACAAAAATGTCCAAGCGTAAAAAAAGGTCCAATGTACATTAATGCCCTAATTGAAATATGTCCAATGGGGCTCTTGCAAACTTTTGCTACAAGCAAAAAATAGTCAAATCTTTTATAAAGACCAGCAAAAATCACGAAAATCACACTAAGAAAGTCTAAAATTCATTAATAAACTCACATATAACTGCTATAACGGCAAGATGGTAATGGCGGCTCGACGCAGGTATATCATGAGAGATTTCTGTCTATTATGTCACTTTATCTACGGAAACACAGATGTGTGTCAATTTAGATAGGAATCTCCCATGATACCTGCGTCTCTCCGCCATCAAGCCTGATTCTGAGATTGAATTTTGTGATTTTATAGTGTACGCATCGACATTTTTGCAGGTATTTATGCAAGAATCAACTCTTCAATCCCCTATGTAGCAAAAGTTTGCAAGAGTTTGTCCAATGAACATGATAAACTTTTTTTTTAGAAAATGTCCAATTGTATATCTTGAAAGCATACAATGACAAAAATTTTCAAATTTTCATTAGTAAAGAATTTTTATCACAGTAAGTATGCTTTTAAGGTAATTGGACGTTTTCTCAAAAGGAGTGAATTATGTTCTTGGACAAAATTTCAAATAGGGCATTTACGTACATTGGACTTTTTTTACATTTGGACATTTACGTACACTGGACTTTTTGTACGCTTGGACATTTTTGTATTGGACAATTATGATTGGACATTTTCACCTATCACCGGTTTTTTGGGTTCCTGGGGACATCAAATGCCAAGAAATGGAGCTAACTCAATTTTCAAATTTTTCGTAAAAAAGTAAGATTATATTAGTCAAGCATTAAAAACCGTTTTCATTGTTAGTTAAGCGCTGAGCTGACCCATTTCAGTGAGGGCATCCGACTTGATCATGTCATTTCTCGCCAAGTGGTTGTTAAGCATTCTCTTTAAAGAGCGAGCAAATCTGAGCTTTTAGCTGTTTCTCCCTTGAAGAAGATCGAAAATGCCTAAGCGCGCCGCCGAATATTCTAGAGTGTTTGATATTCAACTCATTCGCGTCGTTTGGAAACTTCTGAGAGCCTTTTCCCTACTCCTGAATTCAAGCGGTACCTTGGGTCCAATATTATCTCTTACACTGTCTATAAAGTGCATACTTACGCTGTCGCAACGTTGCCAGTTGGCCACGCTCATCAATTTTTTGGTGCACTAAGTTGTGATGCCCCTCTCAAAGACCCAAACTTGCTATTTAACCATTTCATAATGACGCCACTCTTCCGTTTATAAAGGGGAGGTAGTTAACTGTTCGTACTCGGGGGAGTTGAAATTGCCTATACGATACATTGACGGCGCCTGAAGACGTATTATCTTGTACATGTTTTTATCAATAGTCGCGTTTATTCGGAATGAAGACTGAAACAATGTGAAGTTAGACTAGAGCAGAAATACGAGTATACTCGGGCTTGGCCCTTAAAGGGTTAAACAAAAAAAATTCAAATTTAACAATTTAGAACTGAGGGCCCATTTTTAGAGCTTTTATGGAAATTTTTGGGCGTTAGAGAGCGTAGCAGCCGTCAGTTAGACTAACGGTACGATATTTAATCGATTTTCCTCCAAAATTTTGACCGTTTTTCGAAAAAAAAAAAAATCAGTGATTTCAAATGTTTGGAAAAATCGAAAATTATTTGAGGGTCCAAAAATTGATTTTGGGCAAATTTTTGCGAACTGTCATATTTTGTCCTGCTTAACTGCTTCTACAATAGAACATTTTGCACCAAAAGTTTATTAAATTTGGTCAATTTAAAGGGGAGCGATGAATTTGTGAAAATGGATGGATATCGAACTTTGAACTTTAATTTATCGAACACGGAAAACGATGTAGACCATTGGTTTACTCCAAAATAATGCTTAAAATTTGCGCTCTTTCCGAATAAGCAATAAAAATGGGGACTATTTATAAATTATTTGATTGAGCTCTCCTTGACCCCTCACTCCCACCCCCATAAAATGAAGGGGGACCAAAATAGACCCCCCCGGACAAGAAGAAGGGGGGGTGTACACTGTACAATGTACATTACTCTTGTCCACCTCTGGTCCTCTGCATAGTAACTCCACAAATGAACCTCGCTGACCCGGAAAATTTGACAATTTCTGTAATGACCAAAATCCACCTTTCGGCGTCACTTTACGTTCAGTTTTCCATATCAGACTTTATGATCTTTATCGATCTTGACAGTACAATCAATTAATCAATAGTTTTACAAAGGTTCAATTGGGCTCTTGCAAACTTTTGCTTTATGAGCAAATAAATAGTTCAATCTTATGTAAAGACCAGCGGAAATTACGAAAATCACACTAGGAAAGTCTGAAATTCAGTAATAAACTCACTTATCTGCTATAACGGCAAGATCTTATTGGCGGTTCTACGTAAGTATCATGGGAGATTCCTATCTATTATGTCACTTTCTCTACGGAAACACAGATATGTCTCAATTTAGATAGGAATCTCCCATGATACCTGCGTCTCTCCGCCATTAAGCCCGATTCTTTGAATGAATTTCGTGATTTTTTAGTGAGCTCATCGTCATTTTTACAGGGTTTTATGCAAGAATCAACTCTTCAATTTATAGCAAAAGTTTGAAAGAGCCTCATTTAGATAAAACCGATAACTGATAGTTCACAAACCTCCACTGTTTGGTCCTTAACCCTTTTACCACCAGGTTCTCAGGTTACCAAAATAAATCAGAGCTATAAATCGCTCAAATTTCGTGGGTAATTGGCTATTCCTACTTCGCGTCGTATTGCCTATCCCAGTAATTGAAGGCGCCCGATGAGATATTATTTTTCAAACGTTGACAACTTGGAGTGGCTTTTACTGTCAATCAGAGATCGAGCTACGAAAACGAATAACTCGCGGGAGTGTTATTGAAAGGGTTAATCTGACGACACCTGAATCTTGTGGAAACGCATTTGGACTCTCTCATTATACTTAAATTTGTATACCTGTTCATTCGAGCACGCATGACTGCTGTGCCACGTGAAGGTGCATTTCCTCTATATTGGATTCATTTCAAAATGTAGGAAGAAAGTTCGACGTTGCCAGATTTACGGGAGAATTCTTCAAAGTCTTCATTTAAAAAACACAAAATCTGATCTAACCGTCACTGTAATCCGTCCCCCTTTCTTTTCTCTGTTCTTCGAAAGCACGTTTTTTTTTTTTTTTTTTTTTTTTTTTTTTTTGCATCATTATTATTATTATTATTATTATTATTAATTTTTACTCAAAATGAAAAAAAAAAAAAAAAAAAAAAAAAAAAACTTGTAGTGTTGGTTGTCGTTTTGAGAAACGAAATACCAAAGTTTCAACATGGGCCAGTACAGGCAGCAAATTCAAGGCAAAACGGTGAGAAAATATTTTATACAGATGGCGCCCATCATGGTGGCGCGCTGCTTTTGACTTCCATGGACGACGTGGCTATTCTATTCTTTTCCACTACGTGTATGTGCCGGAGTGGCAGTGGCGTAGCCAGAAATTTTCCTATCGAAAATTGTCAAGGGGAGGGGGGGGGGGTCCAAAGATAGCAGCCACCAATCAATTTGTCTGAAATCGCAAAAAATGACCTTTTTTTAGGAAAAAATTTTGGTGTCGGGGGGGGGGGGTCCCCTGGACCCCCCCCCCCCCCCCCCCCCCCCCCCCCGCTACGCCCCTGTGGAGTGGTGAAACTTACAAGAAAAAATTATTTTTTAACTTTGAAGTGTTCAAAAATGAAGGAATGATTGCATTGATGATTAAGCGCTTCAAGAGTACCACGATTCAGTAAATAGTTTAAGGATCCAGTAATGCCGGAATATATAATCTCCATTGTAGAATTAATAAAATTAATAATAACCCAACAATCACCGTTCATTTGGGAGGGGGAGCATATGTGTATGAAGTACAAGATAATTAAATTTCAAATCACGGGGTTTCGAACGGCTTGATGACTGAAGAAAAACCCTATTGGGCGGCATATTTCTAACGAAAACTGAACAAATTTGTCGAGAGGTTTTGCAACTATGCTCTTACTAGAGTACATATTTCTCTTACCTCACATCGTCACATACAATCATCTAAATCACTCTACGAGGACACCAAAAATGAAACTAGTTTCTTTCGTGACGTTGATCCACCAAAATTGCTATTTTTCTTTTCGTCTCGAAATTCTTACTTTCACGGAAAGAAATAAATTCGGATCAAATAATGTTTCTACGTCTAAAATTCAAAAGCCCATATTCTCCAAAGCGAGCTTCTTTTTGTTTTAGAAAAAAACCATAATAGAAAAAAAACTTGTAATCTTTCCAGGCGTGGTTCGTGAATAGGGCTGTTGCACACTTTTGCTCTAATCGATTTAATAGTCGATTCTGGTGTAAAAACTCGAAAACTAGCGATGGCAGCACGAAAAACTTCCGAAATCTACTCCCTTAAACTCAAAAAACGCTTCTATTTGCGAGGGCGTAATGGTGGCTGAGGGCAGTAACAATGGGAGATTCCTGTCTTAATTTTGTCACTCTCTCAATGCTGACAAGGATGATTCATAGAGTAATTAGTCATCAGAGTAGAGATCCACATCCGACGAATGGTGCGGTGACACTTAGTGACACCGCGATGTCAAATGAAAGTAGTCTATTATATTGGTCACTTTTCGATGGAGTCACAGTATTGTTAGATGGGAATCTTCCATAATTACTGCCCTCAGCCACCATTTCACCCGCACAAATAAAAGCATTTATTGAGTTCATGAGTGGATTTCGAAAGTTTTTAGTGCTGCCATCGTTATTTTTGAAGGTTTTTACACTGGAATCGACTATTATATCGCTTATAGCAAAAGTGTGCAACAGCCCCATTGTGATGAATGGACTCACCTCCATATAAATCTATAAAAAAAAGTCAATCTTCAGATCGATTTCGAATAATTTATACTTTAACACTGTCTCAAATGGGAGGCAATCGATAATCCTCTAAACACGAGCCGGAAGTATTCAAGTTGGCCCATATCGCCTATTCCGAGTTAGCCCATATTATGATGGCCCACTGTATTTTTAAACATACACACATTTTCAACGTAGCTTACCTTTTATGATAGTATATGATATATGATTGGAGCGTATAGGTGGTGAGACAGGAGGCAATGGGCTTAGGTTGACAGAAAATGTTTAAACTCTGTTTCATGAAAAGGAATAGCAAAACGTCTGAACCCCCTTTCCTTTCTTGCCCGTAATAAAGTACTATGACCTGCAAACGAAAGTACTCTGGTCGAAATTTTTACTCCTCCAAATATCGGTAAGCTATGAACAATTTTGTGACTTTCAAGTGTCCAAGGAATAAGCAAAATGCCCATTTTAGAGTACCTCTTAAAAAATCGTAAATTCTATTAAAAACGACGGAAAAATTTAACCATGGTAATTTCGACCAGGGCACTTTCTTTGGAAAGTCATTGTACGTTTCACATGCCAGTAGTAAATTATGCAGACCCCCCACCGCGTCAAAACCGATTAAAGTTACATTAAAAGTTTATATTGAAATGAGTTATCATATTTGCTTAAAAATTTGCTTGAAACCGTTTTAAGAAAATCAAGTTTTTTCACGATTCGCCCCAGCTTCAGTGCGAGGAACTCTTCATTCGTCGGCCTCCGTGGTCTGGTGGTCAGCGCAACTGGCCACTAACCCAGAGGTCCCGGGTTCGAATCCCGGCCGAGGTGACAAGATTTGACGGTCTCAGATCTAGTCATCTCGGAAGGACATGGATGTAACTAACACTCTAACTCTCTCTCTCTCTCTCTCTCTCTCTCTCTCTCCTCTCTCTCTCTCTCTCTCTCTCTCCTCTCTCTCTCTCTCTCTCTCTCTCTCTCTCTCTCTCTCTCTCTCTCTATCATCATTCCTTCTTCTTCTCTCTTCCATTTCGTCTGCTGGGCCCTAGTTGGCGAAAGAGGATACTTAAACTTCCGGGGGGAAAAAAAAAAAAAAACTCTTCATTCTGAATTTGTCGTTTCCTTGGAAGACGGGGTTTTTTGGTTGTAAGTTTTATAAACACATCAGCTTTTACTTTCAAAAGAGTTTGAACGAAACAAAACATATATCATTGAGCACACTATTATTGCGCTATAAGTTCCATCGACAAAAACCTCCGTTTATTTATTTATTTATTTATTTATTTATTTATTTATTTATTTATTCATTTATTTTTTTGCGCGCGTCCAGCTCGTAATTAATCAGTGGCGGCTCGTGCAATCCGGCAACCGTACACTTTTGCCATTTAAACGTATGCAAAAAGATCGATACCAGGTGTGGCGCTGCGCCACATCAAGTAATCGATTATTTTACACAGTTTTAAAAGGAGGAAATCCATTTCTGCCACATTGCACGAGCCACCGCTGTAATTAATTGACACCTTCATCCCGATTCGGGCAAACTCGGTGTTCGGGGTGCAGAAGTTGTTCGGCACTGCTCTAGTGCTCTCTACTTCTAACTCACCCTGCTTCAAATATCTTAGATAAATCTATTGGTTCTATTCTCATTTCATCCACGAGTATGTATACTAGCTATTCGTCGAAAAAAGTCCTTGCCTCGTTTTTCAACAGGATCGGAAATTCCCAAGTCAAATGGATTCGACTCGGATCGGAGCCAAAAGGATTGTATAATGTATGGCATCAGGTGCGTGAAAGGCACGACGGCGACCCGCGACGCTTCGATACGTTATTTAAGACGACGAGACACAGGTCAGCAATGATAAATCTCTCTAAGCGAATGGGACTCAGGGCAGTGGCGGCTCGTGCGATTTGGCAACAGTGTTTTTATCTCATTTTAATACATGGAAAACAATGGAAACTCGAGGAGGCTGCCAGCCTCCGCTTGAATCGATTTTTTACCTAAGTTACCTAAGTGGGAAAAATGCATGGTTGCCAAATCTCACGGGCCGCTACTGACTCAGGGTAAATCTCATTAGATCAACCCTCCTTATTCCCTATCATGCAACATTTTGAGACTGGAATCAGTGGCGTAGCGTGCGAATTGGCAACGGCGCAGTTCGTCCGTTTAAACCCATGAAAAAGATCGAAGGGATGGGTGTTCGGTGAACACCTTCGCATTTGACTTTTTACATGGGTTTAAATGAACCAAATACCACGTTGCCAAATAGCACGCTACGCCACTGACTGTAATGTTGACGGACGCTGAGATCACGCCTCCCCGCATAGAGCCTCGTCGTGTTTAACGTACTGTAGCTCAGTGCTTTCTGCACACCCCTGCCTCACAGAAAAGAGAGAGAGAGAGAGAGAGAGAGAGAGAGAGAGAGAGAGAGAGAGAGAGAGAGAGAGAGAGAGAGAGAGAGAGAGAGAGAGGAGAGGAGGAGAGAGGAGAGGGAGAGGAGAGAGAGAAGAGAGAGGAGAGAAAGAGAGAGAGAGAGAGAGAGAGAGAGAGAGAGAGAGAGAGAGAGAGAGAGAGAGAGAGAGAGAGAGAGAGAGAGAGAGAGAGAGAGAGAGAAACATAGAAACAGACAGGGAGAAACACTTTGGTAGCGCTGAAAAAACCTTTTGGCAGAGAAATGACCCAGCGACAGACTTATTTGGCTGGGTCATTTTTCTACCAAAGGCTTTGTCAGCGCTACCAAAGTGTTTTTACTCTTTTTTCTGTGCTTTTATACGATCGGTCTGTCGAGTCGCATCCATCTGACTAACACTGAAAAAAAAAAAAAGGCTGTAGTAATAATACAAGATTCTAGTCATGTCACAAAAAGCATAACGATACAGGAACGACAGAAAGTCTAGTGCTTTGACCAGAAAATTATGGTGTTAATACCAGAATATGGTCATAGAACTAAAGTTTTCTAAAAATTGTCAAGAACTATGGTACAAACACTAGAATGGGTCTGTTGCACACTTCGGCTACAGCGTTTTAAGGTATCAATTCCTAAGTAAAAAGCCGAGAAAATAATAATGGCAGCATCAGAAAACACTAAAATTAAGTATTAAACTCACAAATTGCGAGAAAAGCTAGACACTATTTACCCCTGTTCTGTATCTTACCACCACGTTCACGCTATTTCGCAAAATTAGCGCGGCACATTCAAACAATCACGGCCGACTGTAATAACAGCTGACTTCATTAACAAATAACAGTAAACACTGACGGCGCGGCATCTGTTCGAATTCTTATGTTCCAATATCCTCAAATCCTCAAAAAAGGTTGTGAAAGGTACGGAAACCGATATTTGTGTCGAAAAATTATCAAAATGTAACAATAACTCACAGGAGTTGCGAGGATCCAACTTCGCTCAGCATGCTTGGAACTCCTGGGTGTTATTGTTTCATTTTGATAAGTTTTCGACACACATATCGGTTTCCGTACCTTTCACAACCTTTTGTGAGGGATTGAGGATATTGAAACGTTAGAATTCGAACAGACGCCGTCAGTGTTTACTGTTTATTTGTTTATGAAGTCAGCTGTTATGACAGTCGGCCGTGATTATTTGAATGTGTCGCGCTAATTTCGCGAAATATCGTGCACCTGCGGTGGAAAGATACAGGGGTGAATAGTGTCTAGTGTTTTTCGCAATTTGTGAGTTTAATACTTAATTTTAGTGTTTTCTAATACTGCCATTGTTATTTTCTCGGCGTTATACATAGGAATTGATACTTTAAAACGCTTTAGCCGAAGTGTGCAACCCATTCTGGTAGTTGTGCTATCCCTTACATATGTTTACATATTGTCATGCTTCTGGTAATCTTTTTTTTTTTTTTTTTTTTTTTTTCAGTGTAGGAATTTTCAATCCGGTTCAAAAACAAGTTCAAAGACTTTTTTGACTGGAGGTATACTTGGGCCATAATTTCAAAACGGGCCAAATGGTGTCCCAACAAGATTACATTTTTAAAAAAGATCAAATAAGTTAGATCTTCCGATCTTTAAGTCAAAGGAACTTAGTTTTATGAGGAGCAATAGTTATAATTGCTTTTAAAGTAATGTAAATATTATTTTTAATTGTTTTATGGTTCAAAATGTCCGTCGGTTACGCGTCCCCCACACGAGTTTTTGGTATTTAACGTAAGTTTTTGACCATGTTTTGAGGCTGAAATGAATTTTGAAGATAGTGGAAATGCTCAAAAAACTCCGTAGAACACGTGTAATTTATCATTTTGTACGAAATTACTTTTGTTCATGCCATAAATTGTGAAAAATGCGGTTGTCCCCCGGTTCCAAAATGTCTGTCGGTTACGCACGGATTTTACTGTTTTACAACATCTTAAAAGTTTATTTAAATGTGAAACTGGGTAACTTACGATTTTCTCAATCACACTTCAACGTTCTAAACAGGAATTATCAACATCTGTGCAAATGGATTTTATTTGGAAACGATTTTCACCATCAAATCCAATCTCGTGATTTGCCTATGGTCCTAGTCAGTGGCACTTAAATATACGAAAAAGGTTGGTAATACAGTAAAGTTCCGCCCTGTAATTTTTAATTCAATTCAACTACCGTAATTTGCTTTAAAAATCAACATCAGAGATTATTGTAACAAGTAATATTGCTTTTATTAAGTACTTTTGAGATTGTCGGTTACGTAACCGACAGTCGACAAGTTATTTACCATTAGTTCATCATGCGTTTCCGGCTGTTTCCGAGGTACATGAGAAATATCGAAAATTCAGCGGAACCCTTTGGTAAAAAGTCTTTTCTGTTAGTACTGAAGGTAAAAAATTACTCATTGGGTTTAAATTTTGACTTGAAATTTTCAAGGAGCATGCATGCTCAATTGGCCCGATTTGACATTATGACCCACTTATATTGTTCAACTCTGTATCTACCAGAGGTCACCAAGACAAACCAATCGCTAGCTGGCTTGAATCGGAGACCCGCAGGGGTTAGTTAAATATTCGTGCTCTACGGAGTTGGTTTTGCCTATGCCATTAATTGAAGGCGCTCGCAGCTCAATGATATCTCCATTTTTTGTAAAGAATATCGATGCCTCGGTGTCGCGTCTACTGTCAATGATAGAATGAAGTTGTGGAAGTTGGATTCGGTAAAGTGAACTAATATACTCGGACGTGGCATTCATTGGAAGGACCAGTGTAACTTTTGGCGGGAAATTCAAAACTTCTACATTGAATTGAATCGCAAAAATGTATACATATAGAGTGTTATAATACGCAAAATGCAGCCCTGGAAAAGGTTAACCTGTTTGAGGTGCTTTATTATGAAATTTTCCCATTGAATTTTTTTACGTTATTTATCCCCTCCGAGGGATATTCATAGAGCTGCCACTTTATGGATCTTAAGTGAAATGTTGCCAATGCAGCGATAATTCCATTCTTGACATGAAGATTGCTCGATAAAGTACAGCAATGTGACTGAAACCCACGAAAATACTACTCTGATATATCTTTTATCTTATTTTCAGCCATCAATGATGTGAAATCCCGCAAACTTTAAAATTTGATGAAAATTTTATATTCACCGATGATTCCGTCGGTATGAAAAAGATTACAGATCAGAGATTTTTGTGTTTTGCAATTATACTGCTGAAGCGGACTGCGTAATATCTTTTTGTTAATCTTTTGGTGGAAGAATCAGTGAATTGAAACATTCTTGATCCGCAAAACAGAAGTCCTGATGGGGAAGTTCATGACCAAAGTGAACAATTAGACAGGACTACTCCATCGCGATGGTGGAAAGGGGGCAGTGGCGGACTCAGAAATTTGGGGGGCACGCCTGTGAAGTTTGAAATTTGAAGCGTCACAGGAAAAAATGTTGGGTTTTTTTTTGTTGATAAAATAAAACATTTGAGGCCTCTGGTGGGGCGTGCTCCCTTTCACCACCCCGGGCTCGATACTAGGGGGGGGGGGGCGCCAGACGCCTCAAAAATCACATTTTTACAACAGAAACAGAACCAAAATTCTTTCAGTTATGCTTCGAATTTTAAAATTCATAGACCGTCTCTCCCCTTTATTTCTTCTTGACACTATGTACCACAGCTGTCTTCTCATCACTATGCGGTCTTGAATATTCATCGTATAGTCACAGTGCTCATAGAGGGGGAGAGGAGAGTTTTCATGGTACATCGCTGCGGGAGGCGCCTCCCTGATGCGAGGAGGATTTATAGCGGTGAGGGGGAGGGGGTCGCTGAACTTTCCTCTCTCCATGGATCAGTTCCTACGTGTTGATGTTTCTGTTATTTTCCCATAGTCTGAATGTTGCAGGGTTTGACTTGTGTGCAAACATCTCGAAGTATTGTTTTTTTTTTTTTTTTTTTTTTTTTTAATGAAAACAAAAAGTAAACAAATATTCCTTTTTAACACTGAGAAAAATGTCTTGTTGCCGTAACGAGGCGTCTTATTAATACTTACTTAACCGGAACTCTCGTTATTTTAACAAGAAATTCCTGTTACTACAACAAAAATCACTGTTACTACAATAGGAATGGCGCTCTTGCAAACTTTTGCTATGAGCAAATAAATAGTCCAATCTCATGTAAAGACCAGCGGAAATCACGAAAATCACACTAAGTAAGTCCAAAATTCAGTAATAAACTCGCAACTGCTGTAACGGCAAGATCGTAATGGTGGTTCAACGCAGGTATCACGGCAGATTCCTGTCAATTACGTCACTTTCTTTACGGAAACACAGAGATATGTCTCAATTTAGATACTAATCTCCCATGATACCTGTGTACCTGTGTCTCTCCGCCAATAAGCCCGAGTCTCAGAGTGAATTTCGAGATTTTTTAGTGTACTCATCGTCATTTTTACTGGTTTTTATTCAATATTCAACTCTTCAATCCCCTATAGCAAAAGTTTTCAAGAGAATCCGTTCCGGTTAAGTAAATATTAAACAGACGTCCGGTTGAATTAACAGGAAAATTTTGTGAATGTGAAATTTTCGGTTAAAAAGCAAGTGGCTTTCTAGTTTCTTGTGTGAGATCTTACAACCGTGCGCAATAAAAAAACGCGTGTATCGCGTTCACTTTTCTTGTGTATAGGAGTCCAAATAAACGCGTCATCTGAGAAGGAACGAGGGGAGTTGATTTTCGAGTGATTGAGACGGATAATAATTGGGTCGGGACTCCGCCTTTCGCTTCTTCGGATAAATGAGATGAGTATATATATATATATGTGAGACGAGATGAGAGGAAAACTCGCTTCCTTTAACGTTCATCCCCTTACCCCCTCGATGTTCCAACCCCCTGCATTCCAATAATCCATCCCTCACGGATACTTGAACGCAGGGGGGAAAAATAAAGTCGAATTCGACTTAAAATAGATATACCCTCTAACTTGAATTGTTCATGTAATTTTACGTCATAATAACGTACCACACCATCAATAAACAGGGTGACTGAGAAGAAAATACCCCCTCCCCCTTCCCCACGCGCAAGACAGTGCTGCCTAGAGTCCCTGTGAATGAAAGAGTCTCGCCATACGAGGTTCCATCTTTGATTGGCTGCTGAAAACTGAAGAAGAAGAAGGGGTCTATGAAGCCTGGAGGCGCGCCTCTCGTTTACATCCTTATGGAACCACCTTCACTGCTGCCCAGCTTCGAGGAAACTTTCGGCATTTATTAGTTTCTACTAACGAAATTTGAGAAAGAATTTGAAGGAAGTGTGTTCAGAACAGAATAAAATTCACCCATTACTTTTCATTGTAAACTAAAACAGGTAGTGAAGCCTACGGGTATTGGAGGTTCGGTTGACCTAATAAAGATTACTTACACACGAATACCATGTATAAGTAATCTTTGGCGGGAAGATCGTTAGATAAAAATGTAAACGAGCAGAGGCGCGCCTCCAGGCTCCTCAGGCCCCTTTTTCTTCTTCACTTCTGTTCACTTGTCTTGACTCTTTCATATACAGGGTGTAAAAAAAAAAGGAGCAGCTCCGAATAACTCGAGTTTGGGTTCGAATTTAATAAAACGCTGAAACACGGGTTCCATTATTTTGAGGGGGACATCTTTTAGGGGGGTTGCCAAATTCCAGGCCCCTCCAGGGGGGCGGGTACGGGGGTCACCGCCCCCCTAAATCACATTTCTCAAATGGCGACCCCTAATTTTTATTACATAACTTTGAAGAACATCAAATTCTAAGAATTTTGGCGCAAACCGCAGGTCGATATCGTTTTTCGTGTTCGAGATATCGAAAGTCAAAGTTCGATTTGACCCATTTTCAAAAATTCATAACTCCCACTAAAAAAGTCGGAATTTAAAAAACTATTAGCTTAAAATGCTCTACAAAACAAGTCCTTTTCAGAAAAAAATACAACTGTCCAGGAAATTTGAATTTAAGGCTTCGAAAAAAATATTCAAAATTTTCGAAAATTTTGAATCGGCGATATTCTTGTAAAACGGCCAGAATCAACAATTTTGGCTTTAAACCTGTTGGCTGAGTCCGAATGAGCGATGCAAAGCGCTTAAAGGCTCAAGAAAGTCTCAAAATCACCTTTAAAATGATCAAACTCAGTATTGAGAACACTGCTAAATTTAGAGTCAAGAAACACCTCTCTCTCGGGCTTTAATGGGGTTTTGGGGACTTTAGAGAGCTTTGCATCGCTCATTTGGACTCAGCCGACAGGTTTAAAGCCAAAATTGTCGATTCTGGCCGTTTTACAAGAATATCGCCGATTCAAAATTTTCGAAAATTTTGAATATTTTTTTCGGAGCCTAAAATTCAAATTTCCTGGACAGTTGTATTTTTTTCTGAAAAGGACTTGTTTTGTAGAGCATTTTAAGCTAATAGTTTTTTAAATTCCGACTTTTTTAGTGGGAGTTATGAATTTTTGAAAATGGGTCAAATCGAACTTTGACTTTCGATATCTCGAACACGAAAAACGATATTGACCTGCGGTTTGCGCCAAAATGCTTAGAATTTGATGTTCTTCAAAGTTATGTAATAAAAATTAGGGGTCGCCATTTGAGAAATGTGATTTAGGGGGGCGGTGACCCCCGTACCCGCCCCCCTGGGGGGGCCTGGAATTTGACAACCCCCCTAAAAGATGTCCCCCTCAAAATAATGGAACCCGTGTTTCAGCGTTTCATTAAATTCGAACCCAAACTCGAGTTATTCGGAGCTGCTCCTTTTTTTTTACACCCTGTATAGGGGCTCTAGTGCTGCCGTGCAACCTGTGCGTGTATGGACTATGACTTTCAAAAGAAAGTACACCGCTCGAAATTCTTATTGTTCAATTTGACGCGTTCTGAGTATAGTCCTAAAACACCAGAGAACCACAAAATTGTGTAAAGATTGCCAAGATTTAAAAGAGTGAAAATTTTGACCATGGTACTTTCTTTTGAAGGTCAAAGTACATTTAATGACATGTTTTAAATTCGCCGATGATTCCACCTGTTAAGAAAATATTACGCAGCTCAGTTTAGTTCAGTTTAGTTCATGACTGCAAACCACGAAAATACTCGCTGCAATCTTTTCTCAATCGTTGTGTAATGTGTAATTGCCGTGAAATTACTTTTGAAATATCCTCAAGTTTTTAAAAATTCATCTGCGCCTTCACCGCACTATAGTCTGAGATTGTCAAAAAGTGGACAAAAAAATAAATTTTTTATCAACTCATCACTTAAAAGCTTTCAAGAGCAGCTTTAATGGGTCTGTTGCAAACTTTTGCGACAGCGCTACAGGGTGATCAATCTCTTGTAAAATTGCCTGAAAAGTCCATTGGTGGCATCAGAAAGTCATAAAATGCAATAATAAACTCACAGGAGGCGTCTAATGAAATCCAAGATGGTGGATAAATATCGAGCAATTTGTATGCATACGCCACGAACATCCAAGGATGGCCAACCTCACAATATCGATCACAAACAATCACAATACGTAAACAAACACATAACCTCTACCTCCAGTGAGGTTGTCAAAGATGGCTATCCTTGGATGTTCGTGGTGCATGCATACAAATTGCTCGATATTTTGCCGCCATCTTGGATTTCATTAAACGCCTCTTGTGAGTTTATTATTGCATTTTATGACTTCCTGATGCCACCAATGGACTTTTCAAGCGAGTTTACATTAGATTATTTACTCTCAATGGCTAGACCCATTGCAGAGAATATTTATAACAAGTAATTCAAACATAGAAATATCTCTGGAAAGTTTTATTTCAAGCTTAAAAGGTCAAAAACGACGATTTTCTCCGACTTTTTTTTCACTGAACTGTTGCCACTTTTTATTTCGATCACAGACCATAGTATACCGGTCAGTGGCGTAACGTGCCATTTGGCAATGTTGTAATGTTTCCATTTAAGCCCATGTAAAAGGTCGAATGTGAAGGGGTTCATCGAACACCCAACAGTTCGATCTTTTTAATGGATTTAAATGGACACATTACAACATTGCCAAATTGCACGCTACGCCATTGGTACCGGTGGACAAAATATTGCAAATGCGATTATTTGTGTGCATTACAGTCATACACTGAACTGAACAGTGTGATCTTTTCTAAGCCGGTGGAATCATTGGTGAATTGAAAATGCCATTCTTTAAATAAACACGAGACGACGGGTCTGTCCCAAGGAGTCAGAAACTTTTGCAAAAACGCATACTTTTTTAATCTGCCTGGAGAGTCTATTTCACGCTTGAAAATTATTCCGAATTTGTAACTAGTTTCTCTCTCTTTCTCTTCCCCCTCTCTCTCGCTCTCTTTCTCTCGCGCTCTCTCTCTCTCTCTCTCTCTCTCTCTCTCTCTCTCTCTCTCTCTCTTCTCCCTCTCTCTCCTCTCCCTCTCTCTCTCTCTCTCTCTCTCTCTCTCTCTCTCTCTCTCTCTCTCTCTCTCTCTCTCTCTCTCTCTCTCTCTCTCTCTTCCTTTTTTATCTATCAGCCAACGTTTCTTCTATACAGTCTTGTTTTCCTCGAAAATTGTACTTTTTAACTTTGTAAATTCCGAGTGGATCCTTTTTTTATAGACACCCCTTTAGAAGTATCTACCAACATGAAAACCGAAGTTTAAAAAAACGTTGAGGAGTATGGCGAGAAAAAATGAGTCGCGTGTTCTATAAAGACCACACTTTCTGGCGAAATTGAGTTATGGGCGATTCTACGGTACTGCCTATCCTATTACCGAAAAATAACCCTTATCAATGGAAATGGTTGCATACCTTCTTGGAAACAAGCACCCTTTGATGTAACGAAATGAAAGTTCCGGCGTTCTTTTTACACATTTGATATGGCCTCAAAGTTTTTCTTTATTGGTGAGACCTGAGAAAAGTTAAAAAGTTGTTTTTTTATCATTTCAAGGATAGGGTCTTCCTGGAAAGTTCTCTTCACCCAACGCGCGAGAAAAAAAAAAGTTTTTTTAACGCTAATCCTCTCAAAGAGTTTTGATCGAGGATTGAAGCTTTAATCCTTTAATGTTCCACATTTGAATCTTACGCCTTTGCCTGATCCTGTTGTTAAATTATACATCACTAGAGGCATGAAACCCCCTGCCCATCCCCTGCTTCTTTGCCTACCCCCTCCCCTGATCCTCCCTACCCCCTCCCTACCCCCTACCTGCCCGGTGCCCCCTCCCTAAACCTTAGAGGAATTGCTTCAGTTCACATTCGATAATCGATAAATCAAGAGACCACGAGACAAGTAAAACAAAAAACAAAAACAAAAAACAAGTTTCGTTGAATATTTGCAAGAAGGAAATTACCGTTAAAATTACTAGAATGCTCGTGTTTTTTCTCAAGTGGAAGAAATTACCATTAAATTTACCAGAATCCTTTTAGATTCAATCAAACATAATTTTGACGACAGTTTTAAAAGGACTGGGTCAATGGCAGTTCTGGTAATTTTAAAAGGAAATTACTCATTAATATTCATGAAATATTTAATGATACTTTTCGTGATTCCATAACGATAAATTTTCCACCGTGCAGCTTAGAGTATAAAGTCCGAGTCAAAGCTAGATCAACCCTACCTAGAGCCCTGGGATAAATGTTTACTGGCGCCTCTGAGCGGTTCAGGGGTTAAAAAGTAAGGGGCTTTAAAAAATGTGATGACCTTTTTTTTTTGTTTGCTTCTCCCCTATTTTTGAGGCTTTTTCCTTCAAATGTGGTATTTATCTCGCTTCAATAGCAATGGCTCCTCAAAATTGTGCGCCCCTTGAAAACCTTGCGCCCTACATTATAGTCTTGTCAGCCTAATGGTTAATCAGGCCCTGGTCCGCGTGAGCCAGTGACGGTTCGTGCAAATGAGACATCAACGACGTATTTTCTCCATTTAAACCTAGGTAAATCAATCGAATTCAGTAGGTGCGTTTGCGTCCCCTCTGCTCTTTCGGGGCTCCGCCAATGTAATTTTAAACTGGAAAATAGACTTACGAGCAGATCTGTCTCTTTGGTGGACTTTTTAATCGCTGAAAAGGCGCAGGGCTCTCAAAACGCCCCCTCTGCTCTGTCGGGGCACCACCGATGTAATTTGAAATGGGAAAACGGACTTACGAGCAGACCTGTGTTTTTGGTGGGCTTTTAATAGCTAACAAGGCGAAGGGCTCTCAAAACGGACTCCATACTTGTAGGGAGCACCGCCAATGTAATTTTAAACGGGAAAATAGACTTACGAGCAGACCTGTCTCTTTGGGGGGGGGGGCGTTTCAATCGCTGACAAGGCGCAGGGTTCTCAAAACGTCCCCTCTGCTCTGTCTGGTCACTGCCAATGTTATTTTAAATGGGAAAACAGACTAAGGAGTAAACCTTTTTTTTCTTGGGCTTTTAATCGGTGACAAGGCACAGCTGGGCTCTCAAAACGTCACCTCGCCTCAACCTACGAAGTTTGTTTTTTTGATGGTAAAATCATTCGAATTTTTATCTTCAGTAATTTATTCCATGTAATTCTATCTCTCCCATTGAATCGCTCCACGAGGGGGAGCTTCGCTGACATTCACCCGTTTTCGTTATTTTTGTCCTCTCTCAATGAGACTACTTTTTTTGAAGGGGTGTTCATCTTCATTCTCGCTCAGCGCTTGAGTCGCCTCGATTTTACCAGGTCACTAAAACAAATACAGAGCATTCCGGGCAGCCACCTGGGCAATGATATCCTATATTATATTTGTAAGAATGAAGCTAAGTTCCTGGAGAACCGTTGCACCGTTCGGGAGGGGCCTGGTACCGATCGGTCGGGCTCGGCTCCAATGCTTCGGGAAAAATATAAGTTTTTCCGTGGGGGCCCCCACGTCCCTTTTTAAAATGCTAAAAACTTTTCTCTAAAAAAGTTGTGCGAGTGCGAAAAGGATGCGAATCAGTTCGTTTTGCAAGGGTGGGAGAGAGAAGCGAGATTTTGTCGCCCTTTTTTTAAATGCATACGTGCGGAAGAGCATACGATTTTGTACGCGTGTGAGCGAGAAACGTGATGCTCTGAAAATTTTTTTTTTTAATTAGATCGCACGATTTGACGTTACCATGGCGATCTTCATCATAGTTTTACTCGCGGAAGGAACCGTTCGGGTAGAGCATTTTAATAGCGACTTCATGATATCGATGTATAGCTTCGATTTTTTATCCATATTTTTACGTAGATATACACAATGAGAGAGTCACAGTGCTGCTAGCTGTGTTGAAAAATATACCAGGCACTTCAGACTTAATGAAAAATGTGTATAAATATTTTATGTTAAATACGGCAGCACTGTACAGTCTTCGATTGATGATGGCTTGACGAGGTTGCTGTATCGCTTCTCGATGTATAGAGCTTCGATACTTATCATATGTTTTATATGCATAGATAAACAGAATAGTACAATCAACGATGACTTGATGAGATCGGTGCATTGATTCAATATCTCGAATATAAAACCCCCCAAATTTGAGCTAGGTCTCGAGAATTTAAAAGAAACTAAATGATTAGGGTTATTATTCATAACTTGAGACGCGGTGGTTATACTTTCCTCATTAATAATATACTGTCAAATATTACTGAATACTGAGTTAGGTAAATAATTGGTTTTCTGTTGAAAATGCATCGTTTACTTTAAATGTATAAGTGATACATCCAAGAATACTTCTTACTAACGAACCAAAAATATGGTTACAGATTTTTTTATCTTTAAGTTGGCGATTTGAGTTGTTTTCGTTTCAGTTCGCGTTTTGGCGAGGTTATGATGGTTTTAAGGTCTGTTTTTTTCCGATTTAAATTAAAAAAAAAGAAAACAAAGTTTCGATAGATCTCTTGAGCCTTGAGTATGTAGTTTTTATGGTTCATTTGATTGTATACCTGTTATTTTTAATCTGTGCAGTAATATTAGTGGGCCAGTGCGACGTTTATTTCAAAATAGATGGTTCTTTTAGTGATGACTTGGTGATGACGGCATCCGGTGATGAGCGTTCCAAACAAAGACAAACTGTCTCTCTTGCTCTCACGTAACCCCCATGTTGTACAGCTATACTCTAATTTTAAAAAAAACGTATGTAGAGACATCTTTCGTGAAATATTTTTTGGCAGAAATGAATTCCTCAATTTTAATGCGAATTTGCTATTCACATGCCGTAATACGAGGCCCTGTGTATACGAATCAGGACACTAGAAAGAGATGGGTATACACATAGGGATTGGAGGTCACGGCGGGAGAGTGGGTGAGATAGTTTGGAACGCTATGCGAGTTTTGTCACAACCGATTGCAACCGATGAGTGCATTATTGATGTAATTTTTGGCTAACCGTTGACTTCACACTAAAACTCTGTGGTGAACTTGAGATGCCCTTAGATGCTGGAACTGGGTCCGATGGACCCGTTGCGTCGTACGCTAAAATCGGCTGCCAGTAGCTGTTCACTGGTTATACAAACTTGAGCTTCGTGAAGTGTCTAAAAAAACTCTAAAAAATAGGAATTTCATCATTTGGGGGGGGGGGGGGGGGAGGCGACCATTCAAAAGCGCCAATTCCCAAAAAAGATAAGCCAAAAGCGCTAAAACATACACGAAGGAATTTTTGAAAAAGTAGCCAAAAAAACGGCAATTTGCTGCAAAATCAGTGGTCAAAAAGCGCTAAAAGAATGACCCTAAAATCTTAGATGAAGTTTGCCTGAATTTTCGAGCCAACCTATTTCAAAAAATTACTGTCGTCAATAAAGGGCTGTTTGAAAAAGGCATAGTTTTCCCGCGCAAAGTTTCTCTTCCATTCACATATAGATTTTTGATATTCACTGAAACGCAATGTGTTATTGTCATGTCAGTTCAACGAAAGGTTATCGTAGGTGTGCGATCTCGGTCATGCGTATTTGTTTCCTTATCCCGAACTTCTCATTTTATTGTGAATGCAGGTTTCTCATGCACTCTCGCTATCTCTTTCTCGCCTTCCCTTCTTTTCTCTGTACAGTTCTAAATCGTATATAATCCACATGCGCTAATACGGTGCATCCAAATGCGCCGATTCTGGGGGTTTCGGCGTCTCCATGAGCGCCAAAAAAAAATTGGCGGTTTTTGATCCGGCCCTCTTGAGAACGACTACCCCTAAAAAATGTTTAAGTTTCATAAAACCTTTGGCACCTGAGAAAATAATACTTTAGTATTTCAGGAATAATAGAGTAAGTTTTTAGATTTCGTTCTTCGGAGCAAGATTAGATGGGCGAACAGCAAACGGAGTTAGGGAGTGGATGATATCGAGTCAAAGTCTTAGCTCAAATAAACAAAAATCACGCGCAAGACGCGAAACGGAACGCTTGGCCGCGAAGCGGCCACCGGCCACTAGTGTTACACTATAAAGTTCGCTATTTTCTGAGCGAATTATTTGGACTTGGACACATTTTCGTTTGGCGCCCTTTACGCCCTCCGCAACATCTGCTGAACGGAATGAGCACGCCCCACTTACTTTCATCATCTGTTCCATTTTGTGGGGGAAAAGGAATGAAAACATCTTGCGGAAAGGGAATCCTGGTTCCAGTCTCATTCGTTGCAATTAAGACCCGCGATGAAGATATAAACGCCCAATGAACACAAAATGAATTAAGTACCTTCCTAAGCTTTCACGACATAAGCATCATTTATTACAGCTATTAGGAGCTTTCGGGTGGAATCGCGCAAATTTAAATGGGCTTCATTTCAACTCGGTAATTTTCCTCCGGTTTGGATGAAAATCCTTGAAAACATTGTTACTTTGCCTTGCTGCCGAGTGGAATCAAAAAAGAAACATTAGGTAGAACCATACAATTTTATTCACTCACTTACTTAAAATTATTTTTCGAAAATAAAACCCAAGCCAAAAAAATATGCTTCAAGAAAGGAAAAAGGTCCCATTCAAAGTTAGCATTACCTTTAGCTTATTTCTAATGAAATTTTGGACATACTTTTACCCGGAAAATGTAACCCAAGCCGAAAAAATATGCTTCAAGAAAGGAAAAATATCTCATTCAAAGTTAGCACTATAGCTTATTTCTCATGAAATTGTGGATGCATGGTGTTACTTGTATGTATTGACTGTATTGCAACACTAGATCAGCGGTGACCAAGGTTATAGATTAAAGAGGTATGCTCATCTGACTTCGCGCCACGAAGTCAGTAGCGCGCAGTTCAAAATCCAGATCCAAGATGACCGACAAAAGCAGAAAACATTGTCTACTCTTTCCAGAAAGCATTGGGCTTTCTCCAGAAAAGCGGAAAATAGCCCGATGTTTTCTGGAAAGAGTATATGTTACAGGACAAACCCGATTTTAGGCCAAACTAGTTCAGCCTAGGCCAAACCTGTTTGGCCTGAACGGAACAGGCAAAACTAGTTTTGCCTAGGACAAACTAGTTTGGTCTGAAATCCTCCAGGCCAAACCTGTTGGGCCTAGGACAAACTAGTTTGGCCTAAAATTCTCCAGGCCAAACTGATAACGAGCAGGCCGAACTAGTTCGGCCTGAAAATGTTTAGGCCAAACTGATTATGTGTAGGACAAACTAGTTTAGCCGGAAGTGACGGCGCAGGACAAACTAGTTGGGACTAGGACAAAGTGCTTTCACATAAAGTTTGCATGTTCTTACACTGACAATGAGAGAATTATTTTTTCCAAGTTGTATTTAATTTATGTAAAAGAAACTGCACAGTGAAATGTTGACTAAGGGGAAATTACTTTGACCCAAGGAAAATGTCTGCTGAGTGCTGCTACAGGTAAAATATTCCTTGTTGTGACAGTGATGCTCCTTCATGCAATCAATTTTTACTTCTCGCAAGGAAATTTGTCACAAGTAAACGATCACAAGTAAACGTGTTTCCTTGTTTTTAAAGAAGTGATTTCTCTCAGTGTATGGCATTAAAGGAAAAAATGAATATGAAAAAAAACTCGGCGTTGGAATCAAAATCGAACCCAGAACCTTCAAATCATGTGTAATTAGCTTTTTTCGTTCATTTTTACTGTTTTTAACTTATTTTAACTTACATTTAAAATTTATTTCAAATATAGTTTTCCCTTCGTAACCAGTTCAATTATTCGTCTAATTTATTCATCTGCAGAAGCAAAATATAATCCAATTGGTCTAGCCCAACGATTTTCAGGCTGAAACAGTTTGTCCTAGACCCGACTAGTTCGGCCTTAAATTGTTTAGGCTAAACTGAGTATGTGCAGGCCAAACTAGTTTGGCCTAAAAATGTTCAGGCCAAACTGATGATGTGCAGGACAAACTAGTTCGGCCTGAAATTCTCCAGGCCAAACTAGTTTGGCCTAAAATTTTCCAGGCCAAACTAAATCTCCTTCAAAAAAACAGTTCGGCCTAGGCTAAACTAGTTTGGCCTAAAATCGGGTTTTTCCTGTAACATATACAATGTTTTCTGCTTTTGTCGGCCATCTTGGATGTGGATTTTGAACTGCGCGCTACAGACTTTGTGGCGCGAAGTCAGATGAACATACCTCTTAATATATAACCTTGAGCGGTGACTCGTAAAATCTGGCTACCGTGCCCTTATTTTCCCTTCAAACCTATATGTACGAAAAATAATCGATTCTTTGACATAGGCGGATCCAGCAATCTGGCAAATGGGCATTATTCCCATTTGAATGCATGATAAATAATCGATTCTTGAAGGGGCCATGGCCCCGTGACTAATCGATTTTTTGCCATGCAATCAAATGGGAAGCATACACTGTTGCCAGATTGCTGGATCCGCCTATGCTTTGAAATGGTTCACCTAAAATAGACTTTTAATCGGGTGTGCAACGCGTTTTCGGGAAATAGTCAAGGTTCCCTTTCCTTAGGTTTTTTCTCACAATCAGTCGAATGAAACCTTTACTTGTCAGATTTTTCCTTTTATTTGTGGTCTTCCTTTCGGGAAAATGTATTTTTCACTTTTCCGCACGAAAGTTTTATTTTGTCTTTGAATCTCTATCTCAACTCGGAGTACGTGCGTTTTTGTTCCTTGTCATTTTTTCTAGTATATAAAACGGTCTCGATGAACTCTTAAATTTACGATTTCTTAGCTTGCCCCCCCCCCCCCCCTCCCAACCTACACAAGTGCACAAACAATGATATTGCTTGATTTATGTTAATGTATTGGAATTTTTCATGCAAAAAATCATACGTTTAATCATAAAATCATTTGTGTTTATACTGTTACATTCTTTTCAGCTTTCCTCAATACCGTTTTCCACAAAAAGACATCCACATTAAAGAGTCGTTCGCCTGATCTCTTGCTCGACAAGCGAGGTTACTATAATCGATTTCTACCGAGGATATTTGGAAATGACTTCAAATAGAAGCTCTCATCTCTGCTTTCAAAATTAGCATCCATGTTACCAAAATCACGGCAAAAAGTAGCTTGTGTCGTAAGCACGAATTTGGGTTCACCGGCCAAAATTTGGATCAGTTCTGGTGCAAGGGAAACAATCAGATTTTGCGGTTGACACAGTCTGATTGTGTCCCATGCACAGAACTGATCCAAATTTTTGCCGGTGAACCCAAATTCGTACCTACGACACAAGCTACTTTTTTCCGTGTAGGTGATATTTTCAACAACAAAAGGGGGAACTTTATTCCTTGGTTGATATCCAATGAAAAGTCTCCTTTAGAAAAATCCATTATGTTTAAGTAAAAAACTTGATAATGAAACTTTGCGGAGGAGCGGAAGTTGTTACAAAGTTTCATCTCACACTTTTGGAAGACGGTACTTTACAAGGTAAGGCTCGTCTCAGTTGTGGAGGTTCGGTCTTCTTGTAATCCTTATTGGTACTCATCCAATATTTCCCCCTTGCAAAACACAAAAGAGCTTCGAATATTTAACACCTTTTGAAACAAAGTATTGAAAACTTCCCGAGAGGTGGTTTTCACGCCAGTTTCGTTTCACTTTGAAGTCGTAAGGAAATCGTTCGTTTCGGATAAATTCTGGAAAAGATTACAGACCTGCGACCTGGATTTCACATCCACAACTATATTTGGTCGAGGTGAAGAAGAAACAAAACTAGGATTGCATAGCTAACACCCTGATGACGTCAGCAATGAATTAAAGCCTCCTCCCCCCCCCGTTTCCAAGAAATCCCTTGATTGTCACTCTGGCAACGGAAGGAAGAGTTGAGAAAGAAATATTAATATTTAAACTGTTTGCTTCAGTGACTTTGCTGCACGGTTGTCGTATAGTGCAGAAAAGTCTACCCTTCGACGTAAACAGATTTTTTTTTTTTTTTTTTTTTTTTTTTTTTTTTTTTTTTTTTTTTTTTTTTACGCTTTATTGAAATAAAATGTTCTGACAAAGATATTTACACTAAAAAACTGGTCAGCCCCACAATCGGGGCTATCGACCACAGCGACATTTTGTTGACACTTAAATAATAATATTCCTCCCCCCCCCCCCCCAATTTGAAATTAAAGATAATTTAAACTGCCTTCTCAAAATTAATATTGTCATTAGTGTCAATAACTTATATATTTATGAATTAAACTTTTCTACATTTAAAATAAACAAATAATCAATGCATGAGATCCCTCCTCCCCCTTTTCTTCTTAAAATTATTTTTTATTTTTTCGTCTCTAACCCCCCCCCCCCCCCCCCCCCCAACCCTGAATGGTGTCGCTCCCGTTTTATTTTAACAATTTTGTGCCTCCTGTTTTTTTTTTTTTTTTTTTTTTTTTTTTTTTTTTTTTCTATTATGTTTTTCATGTTTTGTTCTTAAAGAAATCTACTTGAAAATTTTTTTAATTACTTCTTTTCCCCTTGTGGAAAATAGCCACTTTTTTAGTTGCATGTTTACACTTTGATAAGTTTCTAGTTTCGACTTTGGTAACGCTGACAAAACCTTTGGTAGAAAGATAACCCAGCAAAAGACTTTAGTTACGCCATCCAAATCGTGTACGATATACAATGATGTACCTTCTGAGTAAATACGAGATTTTTTCCCCTCAACGATTCGGCAACTCTGTTTCGCAGTTTCCTGCAAGAAGAGCCAGAGCAACCCCACCCCACCGCCCAACATTCATCGCTCTCGCGTCGAAAGTTTCGAAGCGAGATTAATTCTGCACGCAAGTAATCGTCCCCGTTGTCCCCAAGCAGCCACAGCAAGGGATTATCGGCTAACCGCGAAAAGAGACGAGTCTCAAAATTTACGAAGTTCGTTAATCGATCGAAAAATGTTAATTTTTCCTCGCTCTTCCAACCGTCTAACACCAGTGGCGTAGCGTGAAATTTGGAAACGTTGTATTGTGTCCATTTAAATGCATATAAAAGGTCGGATGCAAAGGTGTTCACCGAACACCCGACAGTTCGATCTTTTTCAAGGATTTAAATGGACGAACTACAACGTAGCCAAATTGCACGCTACGCCACTGTCTAACACCAGTTATACTTATTTGCCTCGTACGATATAATAGGACGGTTGCAATTTTTTCAACTGTGATATGGGGGGTCGATATTTATGTGTATAATCAAGGGAAAATCACATTGTAAGCAGGGGAAACGTCTCAAAATCCACTCACAAACTCAATAAACGCGTTTAACCAAAATCGAAGATGGCAGTCAAAATGAGCCGGTGACGACAATGGGGGAGTCTCGTCTAATCGCAACTTTCTATGCTGAGAAAAGTGATTCATCATAGCCCTTCACTGCATGGGGTTCCACCGGTGGAACAAATTCTTCAAACGCTCATATACATAAAATACAGGTTTTTAGATATGCCTTCGGCGCATGGTGTGTCAACACGGGAGAAGGTATATTTTGAGCTCACACAAAAAAAAAAAAAAATTGGCTGAAAGAAAACATCATGCAGTGAAGGGTTCGTGATCGAAATCATGTCAGGGGGAAAATTTGCCCCCGTATCCAAACTGACCACATTTTGATTATTTTTATAAAGTTTCCGGCATTGGCTTTTTGAAAAATCCAATTAAAGTAAATTTTTTTTTTTTTTTGAAAATTTAAAAAAAAAATAAATAAAAAAAATTCCCGCCATTTCTTATGGTGTTATATCACTTTTAAAAAACGAGTGAAAAATAGAAAAAAGAGAATTTTGACCGAAAAACCGTCAAATTATTTTTTTCACTATTTTTCCCATGTATTTGACCACCTAATACATTGAAAAATCCACATTTGCTTGAGAAAAAAAAATAAACTGTAGGGAAAACCCTACGAACACTTTCTCCCTCCATTTTTATCGGGGGGGGGAGAAGGACCCCCAGACCCCCTTAAGAATTCTGGGGGAGACCCCCAGACCCCCCTCTAGTATTCTGGGGAGACCCCCAGACCCCCCTCTAGTATTCTGGGGAGACCCCCAGACCCCTCCCCCCTTTAGAATTCTGGGGGAGACCCCCAGACCCCCCTTTAGATATCTGGGGGAGACCCCCAACCCCCCTTTAGAATTCAAGGAGAGACTCCTAGACTCCCATCAAATTTAAAATATTTTCACCTCTGGACATAATTCCGCCTTCAATTCGAAGTGTTTGCGATTTTGCAGAGAAGCTGTACGAATAGTTGCCTACTTCATCCTTTGAAGGATGGGTTTTGAACTGTGGATCTTCAAAACAATTTTTTATTTGGTAGATTAATCCCCCTTTAAAAATGTTCATTGTTTGTAGATTGTGTACACCAAATGTCAACAAAATTCATCTATCCATTTTCTTTATAAGTTTAATTTTCTTTGGATATTCTTTTTTTTGGGTTTGATGGAACAACTATTTTGCCTTGAAACAGTCTCAGACTTAAGAGTTGTATATTATAGTTTTACATTGAAAAGAAATCCCTGCCTAGGTTGGTTGCAAACTTTTGTTGCAATTTTCATCAAACATAATTGAGTCAAAATTGAATTTCTTATTCCAAGTATTACAATTGTTTTTTTATTTGCTTGATTTCAGAGATTTTTGCTCGATCGCACCTATATTGGCCCTTGAAACGGTCTTAAAGGTTTTTGATGATGACTGTATGATAGGAATATTTTAGTGGGTCGGTAACATAATATGTTTGTGCAAAGTTTCATCAAAATTCATCCCATGAATGATTGACTCCAAGTTTTAACATTAATTCCCCGCTTTAATTCATGTTTTTGGGTCGCACACCCTATTTTGATATTTAAACTCTCTTAAGTGTTGTATATTGTATCTGTAAGGAATACTTTCTTTTATAGACTAATTGTAGATTGTATTTGCCAGTTTTTATCAAACTTCATTGGACCAAACCTGAATTATCCCAATTAATAGGATTATGTTTTTATTTGCTTCTATTCCCATATTTTTTTCTCAATCCCACCTATATTGCCTCTTGAAAAGGTTTTATCAGTTGTGTATGGTGACTAAGAAAGGAAAATATCTTAGTATTTTGATAGTGGATTGTGTGTACAAAAGTTTTTATCAAAATTCATCGAGCCATAATTGATTGACTCCAAGTTTAAAGATTAATTTCTCACGATAATTCCATTTTTTGGCTCGAGCGCACCGATTTTGATTTTTTAAACAGTCTTAAGGACTGTATATTGTAATGATAAGAAATTCTATCTAAAATAGAGTAAATGTAGGTAGGTAGATTGTTTGTGCCGGATTTAATTAAAATTAATTGGACCTAACCCGAATTATCTCAATAAGTAGGATTATGTTTTTATTTGCTTAGTTGGTCTTATTTTTTCTCAATCGCACCCATATGGTCCCTTGAAACGGTCCAAATGACTTATTATGATGATAGTGAGAAGAAAATATTTTCGTACTGTGGTAGTACATTGTGTATACAAAGTTTCATCAAAATTCATCCAGCTTTTAGTAATTGGCACTGATTTACAAGATTAATTTCTCACTTTTATTCCATTTTTTTGGCTCGAACGCCCTAAATTGATTTTTTAAACGGTCTTAAGGGTTATTTTGCTGAACTATAATGGGTTAATTTTACTGTAAGCTGGTTGTAGAATGTTTTTACAAATTTTCTTCAAAACCCAAAGATCCAATATTGAAATATTTAAATTTTTCTCTTTTTTGACCCATTTTCCCATTGATTTTAATGGAAACCATTTTTCTTCCATAACTAACCTAAAAATTAAAATTTTAAAAAAACAAAAAAAGTCCCTCTGGGGAATGTTGAAAGCAACATCTCTGCAAAATTTGGATGCATATAGATCAATAGTTTAAAAGTTATGCTGGGTTTCATGTTCATGACTACAGACGGACAGACGGACAGACGGACAGACAGACGCCACAGAAATTTTGTGCATTTACTCCTCCCTACCACATATGGTTCAGAAATATTGAAATATCATGGATGGATGTTCTTTAGGATAGTATTAGGCATGATAAGAGCCAATTATTTTATAATTATCATGATTGACTTAGTCGCAGCGGGCCAAGTATCGAAACAAAATGCATCAAAAATCTCTGCGCCATCGCAATACTTTCTCAATTTTTCTAATTTCATTAGAGTGAGAAAGTAAAAAATCATGCAGTGAAGGGATAGAGATCGCTACAATTAGATGGGACTCTCCCATCCCATTGTGACCCACATATAAATTCGATAGGCTTCTTTGAATTTTGTTAAATGCGTCTATTTAGTTTGTGAGTGGATTTCGATGTTTTTCTATGCTTTCAATGTAATTTTTACGCGATTCTACTTGGCGATCGTGCCTCTCTATTGCGGCAAAATTGGTCTCGCAAAAAGGTGCCGTCACGATCAAAATTGAATCCAAAGTCGTTCCTCTCTATTGCGGCAAAATTTGTCTCGCAAAAAGGTGCCGTCACGATCAAAATTGAATCCAAAGTCGTTCCTCTCTATTGCGGCAAAATTGGTCTCGCAAAAAGGTGACGTCACGATCAAAATTGAATCCAAACAAAGGTTCTATCTCGCTCGTGGATTTGCCCATAAGAAATCAGATCCAAATTTTTGAGTTCAAATTTATGTTAGATATAGGCCAGTTTTCTCAAATTTTGTTGTACCATTAGATTCCACGTACCTTACTGTATCTTTTCGCTCCGACATAATTCCTGAAAGATCACAAGCGAATTTACAATCAAAGTTATACCGAAAGATGTTCTGTTTTTCCTCGTCTTACTCACGGTCTCTTATGGGCGCATCACCGCCATGACACTCAATCATTCTAACCTCTCTTCGTATCAAAGCTTGTTCGAGGTAAAACACGTAGTGTGTTGGTGCCGATGAACCCATATCCTAAGATTCTGTGCCCACAAGAAACTGTGAGTGGGACGTAACAGTGGCGAGGCGTGCGATTTGGCATCATTCATTTTTCCCATTTAAACACATCAGAAAGATCGAAATGCCTGGTCATCGCCGATGACTGAAGCGTCCGATTCTTTTGGTGAATTTAAATGGAGAAAATACATTGTTGCCCAATTTCACGCCTCGCGCCACTGGGACGTAAGGACAAAACGTAGGAATTTCTTCGACATAACTGTGATTGAATTCGAAAATGCTGTTGTAACGTGATTATGAACGAACTTGTTGTTTAATAGCGCGACTTTGCTTTCGAAAATTTGGATCATGTTTCGTATGGGAAAAAAAACCCCCACGAGAACGAGTGAAATGGAGTATTAGTTTGGATCCAATTTTTTTCGAGACGTCACACTTAACAAATGTATTACTCTTACGCTGACCCTGCTACTTCTAGTTTTTATTCTTCATTTCTTGTTTTTTTTTTTTTTTTTTTTTTTTTTTTTTTTCGTTTTTGTTTTTGTTTTTTTTTGTTTTTTTTGCTCCCATTTCTCAATTCTTTCACTCTTCTCAATTTCTCCCCCCCCCCCCCTTCTTCAACTCCATCCTCATCGCGTCTTTTGAAGTATATAGGGCCTAGATTTTTGAAGCGTTCCTTTAGTGTCTTGATAACATTTTTCTTTTCCCTCACTCAAAGTATATCACTGAAAATAATATTCTATCACAGGCAGCATAATCTTTCTTGTACATGAGATGGTCGGGTGCTAAACGGAGAGGAGAGAGGAGAGTAGTCTACCAGCCAATCGAGCGGAAGGCCGGAGCACCATGATTAAAGATTGAAGATCAGCAAAGTCGTTTATCAAATCCGATTCCCGCTAATGTAAGACATAGCGCGTGTTCGTTCTCGCGGGAGGCAATGTTTGTAAAACGCTCCTGCAATGAATACCCGCCGGCAATTTATCTCGCTCCGCAGCAAGATGTGTTTCATTCAAAGGCAACCACCCCATGTTGTGCGGGTTGCGGTCCCATTCTTGTCTCACGAATCACGGTCCGCTTAGTCGGGAAATCTGAAGGTTTCCACCGCACCTTCCTTTTTTTTATCCGTCTGGCATGTTAAATATAATGTTCACTGTCCTAGTGTCCAACCACTGGCGGATCCATGAATCGCAAGTCTCTCTCTTTCACTCATTGAAACATATGTGTACGTTAGAAAAGGGCGGATCAGAAGCAGTGGCGTAGCGTGCAATTTGGTAACGTTACAGTTTCTTCATTTAAACCCATGAAAAAGATCGAATGATTGGGTGCTTGGTGAGCACCTTTGTACTTGACCTTTTACATGAGTTTAAATGAAATACATCTTTGCCAAATTGCACGCCACGCCACTGATCAGAAGCAGTCGCGTAACTTTCACTAACGTACTTTCTTTTAAATGCATGTAATTTACTTTCGCAAGGACTAAAACAATACACACAATGGTTTTTTTTTGTTTTGTTTTTTTTTTTTTGTTTTTTTTTTTTTTTATAAAGGAAATGATAGTATACTTGAGCTGAGAACAATGGTGCCTTTGGTTTTTATCTAAAAGTCCCAGTTTTGGAGATACACATGTGTAAAGTTGCACAAAATCGTGTGCGTAGTGACGTCTTCATGCGGAATGCCCATTTAAAATAATGTATTTTGGGCCAAAATTTCATCTCCAGAACAATGGGACTTAAATAGAAACCAAAAGTATTTTTGTTCTCTGCTCATCAAGTAATTTAACTTTCCTAAAAAAAAAAAAAAAAAAAAAAAAAAAAAAAAAAAAAAATAACATTCCAGACCCTTAATTGCAGAACAATAGTGAGGGATCGAGGGGGAATCTTGGTATAGCCTGAGAGTTAAGACAAAGGGACCGCTCGAATTATAATACACAGAACAGAGTCATAAATGAAACAAGGAACGAAAGGCAAAAGAATAGCTGACCTCAAGGTGTGACAGTCAAAGGATCAATTTAACATTAGATTAGCGTGCATGGGTCTGGGGGCGGGGGGGGGCGGCTGACCCCAGGCCAAAAATAGGGACTTTAGTGCATATCACTACAGTTTCATTACGTTAGAAATTATTAATATCAATTCAATAAAATGAGTGGGGGGGGGGGGGTGCTTGTAAATTATTCACATAGCTCTCAAGGGAAAAGGACAGGGGACAAAGGGAGACAAAAGCACATCATTAGAACAAAGGCCTTTGAGAAAACCTACATTTCAGGAAAGTCACCTAAATGGAAAATCCCTAAACTAGCTAAATAATAACTGGTCAGATCTTACCTTAAATCAGCAAAGGGTAGAGAAAGGGTAGAAAAGGGGAAGAAAAAGAGGGAAAGAGCACTCACACTCACACACTTTCACTATAGAAACGACGATACACACGTGGACACGCAGAAAAAGCAATTAGCCTTGGTTCGCCCGAGACTTTTTGGCGGTGCGTAGACCTAGGGATAAGGGAAAGATGATCAGGAGGGGAGGGGGGATCGGTAGCTGGTTGCTACTGGAGTCCCTATATATGAAAGAGTCTCACCATACGAGGTTCCATCTCTGATTGGCTGCTGAAAAGTGAAGAAGAAGAAGAAGAGAAGAAGAAGAAGAAGAAGAAGAAGAAGAAGAAGAAGAAGAAGAAGAAGAAGAAGAAGAAGAAGAAGAAGAAGAAGAAGAAGAAGAAGAAGAAGAAGAAGAAGAAGAAGAAGAAGATGATGAAAGGGTCTATGAAGCCTGGAGGCGCGCCTCTTGTTTACATCTTCATGTAACCATCTTCACTGCTGCCCAGCTTTGAGGAAACTTTCGGCATTTTTAGCTTGTACTGGTGAAATTTGAATTAGAAATTGATGAAAATGTGTTTAGAACAGAATAAAATTCACGCATTACTTTTAAAACAGGTAGTGAAGCCAACGGGTATTGGAGGTTAGGTTGACCTAACAAAGATTACTTACACGCGAATACATGTATAAGTAATCTTTGGCGGGAAGATCGTTGGATAAAAATGTAAACAAGAGGCGCGCCTCCAGGCTCCTCAGACATCTTCTTCTTCTTCACTTCTGTTCACGTGTCTTCACTCTTTCATTTATAGGGACTCTAGTTGCTCCGAACGAACGTTACGCAGCGTAAAACCGGAAAACCGCGCTCTCGCTGCGCTAGCAGCCCCAACAATTGCAACTGCCCTATACTCTGTTCACGATAAGAAGGCGGATGAGAATTCAGGTAGTAATGCACTATTTAGCAACAGTGCAGCTATGCTGGCTACTCCAACCCTTCACAGTGGCCCTTGTTCTCCCGACCTCTCTCTTGGCACGGAGGATTTCCAAGAACTGACAGACTCTAACATTAACGCACGTCCAGTGAAAATTGCAAACGGTCAAATTTACGAAAAAACGGACGAAATTTTCGCCCTAAAGAGCCAAAACTCGGCGAAAATAGTCGAGTTTGAATATTGACGACTCTCAGAAATTTGCATTTTTCAGTCCGAATTAAATTCAGGATATTTCGTCCAATATCGAATTTCTGAGAGTCATCAATATTCAAACTCGACTATTTTCGCCGAGTTTTGGCCCTTTAGGGCGAAAATTTCGTCCGTTTTTTCGTAATTTTGACCGCTTGCAATTTTCACTGGACGTGCGTTAATGTTAGAGTCTGTCAGTTCTTGGAAATCCTCCGTGCCAGAGAGAGGTCGGGAGAACAAGGACCACTGTGAAGGGTTGGAGTAGCCGGCATAGCCGCAATGTTGCTAAATAGTGCATTACTACCTGAATTCTCACCCGCCTTCTTATCGTGAACAGAGTATAGTTTGCATTTTTTTTAATTCACCGATAGTTCTGCCGGTTGAGGAAAGATTACACGATTCAATTCAGTGTATGACTGTACTGCACGAAAATTCTTTGGTTTGTAATATTTTCTTAATCGGTGCATTCGCCGTTAAATTATTAAAATATTCGCTAGTTGTTTGAAGTCATCGACGACTCCACATCGGTTGAGAAAATATTACAGGGACCAAATAATGTTACGGCTTGACGGTCCTCCGAAAGACGTTGGATGGTGCCGTTGGTTGGTTTATAACCTCCGTAAGTGTTCACCGATCATCTGCGAGCGGGACCGTGAGGACGTAACATTATTTGGTCCCAGAATCCCAGATCAGTCTACTTTCGTTCAGTATATAGTTATACATGAAATGAATCATGAATCGTATAATCTTTTCTCAACTGGTGGAATCATCGGTGAATTGAAAAATGCCATAAGTTATAAGCAAAATGGCAGCTTTGATACGTAAGTGCTTACGTCGCTTCGCGTGGTAGAGCTCGTTTCAGAAGTGTAGGCGGACCAAAACCATAATCTTTGGCGGATTTTCAACTTTTATTCCTTCAAATCTATACCGAATTTGCCCCTGACTTTATTCTTTTGTGTTTAAAGTTTTCCTCATTGAAAAGTGAACACTCAATTTCATTTTTATTCATTTTCATCGAGTAATAACAGAAATAATGTTGACAAATTCCAAAGATTATCGGTCTAGGTCCGCCTACACTTCTGAAACTACCTCTAGAGATAAATGTTCGCACTTTGTTGCGTGTCACTTTATTGAAGGCGTTACGCAGCGCAAAGATGTCGATCCGCACCGAATCCAAGTCCTTCAGCGTCAGAAAGATTTCTTGATTTGATTTTGATTGGTCTTAAGAAATAATTTCACCGGTAGGTATCGCTCTCAATGTAGCATGTATGATTGATGGTGAAGGACGTGTTTCGTAAGTGATTCTCGACCGGAATGAACAGCTTTTACTAATTCACCGTGTACGTATACCCTAAAGAGTGCTCTTTGACTAGATAAACAATTAATGCCGATCGATTGCAAGTCACATTGATGTGCGTGGGGTGGAAAGGAAAGGAAAGGTAATTGCGATTCAACTGTTAACTGCTTAGAGACATTTCAGTCCGATGCAATTCTCAGACTGGGCGCGCTTTGCAAAAGTTTAAAGAGTTAACCGCATCCAAGTGCAAACTAGCGAGCTCACTCGTGCTAGCGTGTTAAAGTTTACAGGAATGTAGTCATAACTCATTTATGTCACTATCTCACCTTGAACTTCTTCTTCGCAGTTGGTTGTCGGCTTGAGATAATAATGATACAGTAATCGCCGTTTATGCGGAAAATTTGATCGAGAAAGCCCTATCGGCTCCTTTAACACGGCCTTTTCGTTTAAAACCCTTTACTGCCCGTATTTTGGGGTTTTAGTTTCTTTTTTTTTTTTTCTTTTTTTTAAGATTTGATTGACCCTTTTTGCACACGAATAAAAAAAGTGTCAATGCAATCTGAAACCTATACCATTAAATTGAGCGAACTTTTCTCATATGATTTCATGTGCACTTTTCGAATTTCCATAAGCCTTTATGTAAAATGTCGTCCCTTGTGGGCGACTGTGAGCTAAAGGGTTAAACCATTCAAAAGGAGACATTTTTCTAAGAACTTTGATGGGTACCTTTTAACGTTTTGCAAAATGTCTATTTAAATTCCTTTCCATTGAATCCCATGTTAAATTAAGTAAGACAGCATATTTCCGACATTCTCTGACATCGGGTTGAACTGGTTTTCAAAAATGATACCGCACGGTCAAGGATAAATAAAGAGTACGTACTGTTTTTTTTGTTTTTTTTTTGCTGCTTTTGTCAAAAACGGAAAAAAAATGCTCAGTTGTAACCAAAGGGGAAACCAATCGATGTTTTGGTTTACATATGTCAAGCACATCACTGAGACACAATTCTGAAAGTTAGGGGAGTTTTGGTTGGTTCTGCAATGGGTCTGTTGCAAACTTTTGCTACAGCGGTAAAGAGTGTTTCATCGTATGTAAAATTGCCCGAAAAATCCATTGGTGGCATCAGAAAGTCATGAAATGGGGTAATAAACTCACTAGAGACGTTTCGAAATCCAATATGGCGGTAAAATATCGAGATATCTGTATACATGCAACTTTAACATCCAAGGATTGCCAACGTTGACAACCTTACAGCTTCAGAGGTTATGTGTTCATTTACCTTGTGATCGGGTGTGATCGATATTGTGAGGTTGGCTATCCTTGGATGTTAGAGGTGCATGCATACAGGTTGCTCGATATTTTACCGCCATTTAGTATCATTATGTTGGAGTCTCTTAAGTGTGGATTTGGACCAAGGCAAGTTTTGCTATATAAAAAAACAAAAACAAAAAAATAGTCTTTCAACCATCAATTTTTGAAGGATTTGATGAGTTTTAATGACCAATGATTATTTTCCCTGTCGCGCAAGACAATAAAAAATCTATTTCCGGCACTAACTCAATTTTCATAGAGAGAGAGAGAGAGAGAGAGAGAGAGAGAGAGAGAGAGAGAGAGAGAGAGAGAGAGAGAGAGAGAGAGAGAGAGAGAGAGAGAGAGAGAGAGAGAGAGAGAGAGAGAGAGAGAGAGAGAGAGAGAGAGAGAGAGAGAGAGAGAGAGAGAGGGAGAGAGAGGGAGAGAGAATGACAAACACAGGACATGAAATCATCCCTACTTTTTTATGGCGGGAGATTCATCCCCCTTGAACTGGTGAAGCTACCTCTAACAAAAATATCGTCCCTTTTTATAAGGATCATTTTGCACCTTCCGTATATAAAGTCTCCTCTTTGTCGCTTCATTGATTTCGGAGGCCGTTACTTACCGACGCATCACAAAAGTAGTGTCGCGGCGTCTGATCACGTTTTCCAGACGGCTGAGTTGACCTGAGTATGTCTAATAAATTCTATCGGAGCATTTTCTTTGCATGCCATCAAAAATGTCAATTATTATTGTTCGTGCGTCATCATGGTGGTCGTCATTGGTAGAAATTCAGAATTTCCTTATTTGAATAAATTATTACGTTCCCATCAAAATCTCTACTTTCCAGAATCTGTCGTTTTATTGCTGTAATCAAGGAAGGGCATCGCGTGCTTACCGTTTTACCTTTGAAACCACTGCTGCCAGATTTTGCAAAAAAAAATGTACACATTTTATATCAAGTCAGCGGCGGCTCGTGCAATTTGCCAACTATGTCTTCCCTCCATTTGAATCTATGAACAACAATCGATTGCAGGTGAAGCGCCGCTTCACAATTAAATCGATTATTTTACTTACAAACAAATGGAGGGAAAACATTGCTGCCAAATTGCACGAGCCGCCGCTTAAGTAAGTCTTGTGGGAAATGCGTATATGTTTCACCCAATCTTGCAACACCGCTTGAAACGCTAATACATTATTCGCTTTTCAAATGTTATTTTGTTTCTTCCGCGGCTCTTAGATTTTATTTTATTTTTGTGAAATCTGCCTATATGAAAAATGAAAATAGAATCAAAGATTTTTTTTTGCAGTCTCATAGTTGAGCCCTTTTGATCGGAGAGCCTTTATTTCATACCCCCTTTTTTATTTTTTTATTTTTATTTTTTCATTTTTAATTAATGAACATCAAATTAAGATAAAGTAAATTAGATGTTGAGCACAGTTTGTTTTGTTTGCCTTCACCGCATTTTCGGCCCAATATAAAAAGCGGTTCCACCCAAGCATGGTTCGTACTTTCAAAAATCCCTCCCTCCGCTCACTCTCTCCCTTGAAGTTAAACATAAAACATTTCCTCTATCCGCTGAAAAATGAATTTCCGTCTGCGAAACATCATCAGCAGCCGCCTACTTCTTGCCAGTGTTCTTCGTTCCAACCATTATCTTGCATCAGCTGCTACGGCGTTATACGCAGCCTTCACTCTGAACAAAGCACTTTTCCGTGTAATTTGACATTTATCTTTGCGCTTCTTTCAGCATTTTATGAACGGAAAATGTTGCTCTGTTCCTTAAAATTTCATTCGAGGAGCCAACAAATCTTTGATCAAAAGTGAAACCAAGATAAAAGCGGGGTGGGTAGGAAAACTCTGAAAAAACAGTAAAGCACACTCATAGGCGGACCGACCGGACCGTATCAGGGGCTAGAGGGGGCTAAAGACCCCCCCCCCCCCACTTATTTTGGGTGGAGGAGCTAAAATCAGGAAAAAGTAATCACTTGAGACTTGAGAAGCCAAAAAAAAAAAACAAGCAGGGAAAATTACAACACGCAGGTGTTGGAAAAGCGTGCCACTAAAGTCTGAACAGCTTTAATGCTTTTGCTAGCAATGATAATAATTAGACAGCATTCAACATGGAGCTGATCTCGAGAAAATTGAGTCCAAAGTTGAAGAGCTAGCATTTAAACAAAAAACTTGGAATTACTTACGTTTTGATTTCATTCAACTACCGTGTTGTGTTTTTGCATTTCAACACCGGAAAAGTGGAATTTACTGTGTAGGAAAGGTACTTAATTTTTAGTGTTTAAAGTGACTTGGTTCCTTTCTTCTTTTTTTTTGGCATAATCACGAAAAACGAAACTCTAAGAGAAACCAAACGGCAGAGTTTGTTTACACTGTTGATTATTTTAAAATCCGTTAATCCGGACTTAAGTCCGTTCCCAATTCTATAAAAGGAACCGAGTCGGAGTTGGTTCCTTACGTGACTCGGATTAAGGTTTAACCTAATCAGCCAAAGGAACCAAGTTCTCATTTTATTTCATCATATGGACAATGACATCAATGAGGCTCACCAGCTCACTTTTACCTGGAATTTTGACGGGAAATAGTTGTTATTACAGAAGAAGCACTTGTTGCTTCGAGATTCAGTATTGCTAGCTCTATCAATCAATAACTCAATTTTATCAAAAATGTCACTCGGTTCTTTTGTGACAAGTGCTGTCCAATTGAGCTTGTTTGGTGAGAAATTATGAAAAAATAAATTTAGATCAGATGTATCTATAAGGAGATGAGTCAAAGGCGTTGTTTTTTTGTGTTTGTTTTTTGTTTTTTGTTTTCAAAACTTTGGAGGGCTCTAGCTCAGAAGAGAAACATTTGCAGCACATACTCATGTAGGAAAATAAAGTCTTATATATATGTATGTTGACCCCAAAAATACACTCCATAAGTTTGGCACTCAAGTTTTGAAACACCCTGTTCTTGATATTTTGCCCCCCCCCCCCCGCCCCTTCACAAAAGACAACATCTTGACCATGCACAATTTTAAAATCACAGTTTGACTGTAGAGATATTTTCTCCCCCCCCCCTTAACGAAAAAGGGGAGAATGGGTCACCTATCTCTGATGTTCGTCGTGCGCGTGCACAGATTGTTCGGCTTTACGACTGCAATTTTGGCTTTCTTTATAATGCGTTTTTTGGGTTTATTAGTGGATTTTATGACTATTTGATGCCGCCAATGTAATTTTCAGACAATTTTACATCAGAATCAAAACTCTATAGCACTGTAGCAAAAGTTTGCAACAAACCCATTGAAAGCTGAAAAGAGAAAATTATTTGATAAGGCTCGATCTTTTTTACCCACATAAAGTATAGACAATAGATATTTCTAAATCCCTCCACCTTTTAAACGGCTTGTTCAGGGATCAAACATGAGAATGCGTTCTTTTGAAGTCAAAAAGCGTCATATTCGGAAAAGCCGTGATTCTAAATAATAAACAGTTTTTTTTTAATCTTTTTTTCCGTTTTAGGTGCTGTCAGCACTTATTGCGATTGTCACGATGTAGATACGTAATATGCATAAATGGAACACTTGCGAATTCATGAAACAATAATCCTTTAATATACAGAACTAACCATTTCAAGTGCCCTTTACACATCAAGCATTCTAGGGGTATAGATTAGTAGGTGTGGAGGTTTAAGAGGTTTGTGGATTTTAATTCCCCCTCTCCCCATTTATTTTCTTGAAAAGTATCGAAAGTTTACAGTTAAAACTATGCCATTATTCACTATAACGCATTGTCATATTATTTTTTTTTTTTCTGTTGCCGTCGGTCGATATCATTTTTCGTGTTGGAAAAGCAAAGTTCCATATGGACCTATAGTTTCCAAAATTTGAAGAAGCTTCCAGTGAAAAGTTTTGTACACGCAACGAACTTTTTAGGATAGGTAAATAAGTTATTCCAGAGTCAATTCCATAGCCGCAGCGAGGAAGCTGTCCAGGGGTGGAAGACACGTGACAGCCCCTCTCACTTTTTAGAGCAATTAATGCGAATTTTACCCCTCTGGCTCCCTGTGTTCTGGATTTTAAACACCTATTTTTCAACAAAACGCCAAAAATGTCCTCAAAAATCCCTTGATTCCATCGACGCTCATTGAGGGGCTTTCAATTTGCCGATCCCCCAGAATTTCAAATGTTTCGATGCAAAGACCTGTTTAGTGTGACGTCATGAAAAAAATTGGTTCCAAACAAAGGTTCCGTCTCACTCGCTCTCGTGGGTTTTCCCATACGAAACACAGTCCATATTTTCAAATACAAGTGCTAGTAAACGACACGTTCTTTACACGTTGTGTTTATCACACCATTGGGTTCCACGTACCTTATAAAAATTTCCGATTGTTTCAAAAAATTTTCCGATTGGATATATATTCCCGCGCTTTATTTCCCATAGAAATAATCGAAATTCCATAGAGACAATCGGAATTCGTGTAGATTCAAGCGCGCTGACTACAGCAACAATAGGTCTCATGATTGAAATAAGGCGAAATCATCTATGGTTCCTATTCTTACAGTTTTAACAGCCACTTTTTTCTCAGTGATAAAATATGAGTCCGCTATCAGAAACTTTTTGAAACATCGCGCATCGATGCACAATCACAGTTATATCGAAGAAAGTCCTATGTTTTGTCCTTGTCACACTCACAGTTTCTTAAGAGCACAAAATTCTAGGACATAGGCTCATCAGCACCATCACGGCATGTGTTGTACCTCGAACAATAGCTTCGATACGAAGAGAAGTTAGAATGATTGAGTGTCATGCCGGTGATACTACCATAAGAGACCGTGAGTAAGACAAGGACAAAACGTAGAACGTCTTTCGGTATAACTGTGATTGTTAATTCGCTTGTGATCTTTTAGGAATTATGTTACAGTGAAAAGATACTTTAAGGCAAGGGGAATCTAATGGTGCAATAAAATTTGAGAAAACTGTTGGTTAACTAGCATGAATTTGCGTTCGAAAATTTGGATCTGGTAAATCCACGAGAGTGAGCGAGATAGCGCATTTGTTTGGAACTAATTCTGATCGTGACGTCATCACTAAACAGGTCTACTTAAGGATATGAATGAGCCTCTCTCTTTTCTATACCCCTCCCGCTCTTCATCAATACCTCGTCGCTTCTTTTCGATGTACCCTCGTCAAACAGATTTTGACACTTTTACGATGCCTGTCCTGAACGCTTAATGCACCGTGAAGAAATCTTGAGACCGGTGGAGCCCAAAGGCGAGGGGCAAAGAGGGTTTCTGTGAAGGGTGTTTCCACCCCCCTCCTGCCTTGGAATTTCGACTCATAGGTTGGCACAAATGACTTAGGTTGCTTGACCTGTATGGAATTCTCGTTTGAAGGAATTCGACTTTGACGCTTAATAACTTATTGAAATTAACAGGAATACCAAAGCTTTTACAATTTTAAGAAAATAGACGCCGAGGCCTCCTGGATTGCAGCAATAAATTAACGATTAATGAAACCAGTTTTAAGAAAATACGTTTTTAATTTTTCAAACCTTCCCGCCAAAGGTTTTGCCATAAGCAAGGCATTGGACTTATATATTAGATATGAAAATGAAAACAAGAAGCGCACCGTATATATACAGCACGCTTAAAAAAAAAGGTAATCACTTTTTAGCCCCTCCCTTACTTTTTTGGTCACGGTCCGCTTATGAAGCACACTGTCGTGGCGCTGACAAAACCTTTGGTAGAAAAATGACCCAGCAAAATACTTCAGCAGTAGAGGCAGGCCCGTCACATCTAACTCCCGGGCCCTGGTACCAACTGGGCTTTCGGGCCCCCTTTTGGTGGGTCCTGGGTAGGGGTTCTAGGGGGGGTATGGGGGGCTTTAAGGTTCTCCCAAGAGGAATTTTTCGTGATTTCTCTGACTAACTGCCATTTTCAGCTATTTCAAATTGGGAATTGTAAATTAAACCAATGCGTTATAAAATATTTGAACAGCTCCAAGCGTAAATTTTAAAATTGAAGAAAAGAAGGGAAATCATTTGAAAATTAGAAAAGAAGAGAAATTCTTAGAAAATGAGAAAAGGAGAAGTTTACTTGTAAAACATTTGGGTAGTAAAAACGAAAAAGACAGAGATAGTGGTTATATAAAATGAGGTTTTTGATCAACTGCATAAATATACTACCTTACCTTTAAGAGTTTAAAAATGCTTTTCTGGCCTTCTTCGCAGCAAACTGATCAATGATATTGTTGAAATCTACTGTTAATGCTAATTCGTGCTCTATTGAAAGTAGAGCCAAAGAATTCAACCGTTCTTGACCTGTCGATGCTCTCTGCCATGTTTTTAAACGGTTTCCTAATGCACTGAAAGCTCGCTCCGCTTCTGCCACGGTAACCGCAAGAGTGCAAAATAAACGTAAAGCAATGCACACGTTCACGAAAAGTGTATGAATTTTTCTTTTATACAGTCCATTTAATAAAGACAGCGGCGAAAGTTCAGAGGTTTCTTTGAAAACTGAAGTATGGATTTTCCTTAAATGTTTTAATTCTTCCAACAGATTGTTAGTTAAATCTCCAGGATACGTTTCCACCAAAGTTTTGCAGCCGATTGTTAATTCTTCATCAGATAGTGAAACATAGTTCAAAATCGGGGCAAAAAAAGCGCAAATTTTTTTATGGGCTTCCATTCTAAGAGACAGATCAAACTGTATGAAGTCTAAAGTTGTGAAGATGATATTTTTTCTAAAAGAATCTTCGGCGTTCGTGTCTGGATCTGTCATTAACTTTCCGATACGCTTTGATTTGTTCGCCCCCAAAAATTTTACTGGAATTTGGAGGTTTGACGCCACCAACTTCGCTTCTGTTAAAATTTGAGGCCACCTGTCCCTAAAAGATTGTAGTTTTGTTCATTTTCTTAACAGAAAAATGGGACTTTTAGTCAGGGTGCCGCGCCGGGCCCCTCTGACGCCCGGGCCCTGGACCTGTGGGTCCCTTGTCCCCCCCCCCCCCCCCATGAGACGGGCCTGAGTAGAGGTAACCATAATCTTTGATTTATCCAGCAAAATCACTTTAGTTGGGCGTCCAAAACCTTTGAATAGATGATGCCGATGATACGCTTTTTATTTAGGGAAAAACAAAAGGAAAATAAAGAAAACTTGAAAGGCAAGAACATTACGAGCCAAAGGGAAAAATTGGGCTCCAGGTCCATTCCACCCCTTAACCTCTACAACCGATACCAAAAACTTAACTATAAACTTAACCAAACTGAAAATTAATATACAATTTAAATATAGTAAGAAACTACAAAACTGAAGTCAAATAAAGACGAAGAAGAAGAAGAAGAGAGAGAGAGCGTGGAATTTCCGAAACCTATTACATCTAGTTTAGATTGAACTTAACTCGGCAAATTTCTTCGAACTTGATTCATTTGAGTGTCATAGTTCAGACGATTATTTTTAGATCCTGATACAGAGTGGTTCTTTACTCGTGAGCTGAAGGTAACAAATGTGTTTCCCAGCTAAATGTTATGTTTACGAGGTTTGAAGTTCTAAAACTGGCATAAACATCGATTGACGATAAAACGGTGCAGCATTGACCTTGCATTGCGTGCCATCCAGATGTATTGCTCCATTACATCCACTCCTGCGCTGACCTTCCGCAAAAAAAAGGTGAAACGAAGACTAATTGTAAGAGCCTCCTACGAGAACACAGTGTTGCCAGGTTTTTAGTTCAAGTATTTATATTTTGCTTTGCGACACGAACGGGAAATACGTATATTTTGGAGCTACCACTTTGTGCATATATTTATAATGACATATATCTATTTATTCATCAACATTCCAAACAATCACACCATTAAGTTCATGTCTATGACTCTAGTGCACAGAATTACTCGCAACTTTAATCTTTCCTCTAGTGATGGAGTCAGTGGCGTACGCAGGCTTTTTCTTGGGAGGGGCTCGCACTGATGAGCGTTTGACTGAAAATTGTTCCCCCCTTCCCCTCCACCCCCAAACATCAGAGGTCTGGGGGGGGGCTTTAGCCCCCTTAGCCCCCCCATCTGCGTACGCCACTGGATGGAGTCGTCACTTTAAATTATTAAAGTATCCACTTCCCTCCCCCCCCCCACAAGTCGGTGACGGTGACTCTGACGCCCGACGGTTAAGAAAAGATTACAGCTGCGAGTATTCCCGTTGATTACAGTCAGAATACTGTAATCTTTTCAACGAGTGGCCAATAGAGGTTGCCATACATGTTATAAGCCCTGTCCAAAAGTGAGACAGCATGAGCGATTTGATTTAGTTTGTTTGTCTTATTTTTTATTTTTTTTTAACCTTAAATCATAAATTGTAATTATAATTTCAGTGAAAATTGGTTTTAAATGAAAGTGCAAGTGTTTTAGATTGGCTACATGGACACAGAATTTTAATTTTAAAAATTTTAAAACCAATGTCAATTGGATTTGTCAAAAAAAAAAAAGTCTAAAGTTCAACTTCAAAGGTTAAGAAATAAAAGGCAAACAAACCGAGCCTGTGTGCGAGAATGTCCATAAGAGTTCTCCATAATGGCTGCCCGCTGCCTCCATGCTGCCTCAAAAGCACGTGTCCCGAAATCCTCTGAATCAGTAAAGCTATCGTTGAATATTTTGGTCAATCAGTGGAATCATCGATGAATTGAAAAATGCATTCAAACGAATACTATTGCCTTCAAAAGAAAGTAATCTCATCGAAATCGTCCTTTGAAATTTTTGTCAATATTTTCCAAACAGTTTTAGATTTTTTAAGGCATACATTCAAGTACCAATTCTAAGAAACTCTGAAATGCCTGAAAACTGCAAAATTCTTTATAAGTGGTCGAGAAATGGACTAATGAAAATTTCCAACAACAAACTTTCTTTTGAAAGTCATAGTACACAAAGGGGTAGCTCTGATGTATATAGTCTGACTCCTTACATCTGAAAACACCTGCACCTATAGAACTCCGCTACCTCCGCCTGCCAGCGGGCCGATCATTTACTTTATCGTTAAACCTATCAGTAAAACTGTCTACGAGTCATGCTATTGGTCGAATATTGTAAAACTTGGCTGTTGCTGGTAACCATCGTTATAAGAGTCTCTTTTTATAAAGGCTATTCATGAGTAACCTTTAAAAAACGGACACTATAACGATGGTTACCATAGCAACGTCCAACTTTTACAATTTTTGGCCAATAACATCACTCGTAAACAGTTTTAACGATCGGTTTAACGATACAGTAAAATGATCGGCTCGCAGATGCTCTTATATCCGACTTGCGATCGAAATGGTAAACAGCCTAATGGCACGTAAAATTACTTTGCGCCTAATTTATTAAATCCGAAGCAGCTTTGCTGAGTATGTGTTTTCACAATGGGGCTATTGCACACTTTTGCTATAAGCGATTTAATAGTCAATTATGGCGTAAAAACCTCAAAAAATAACGATGGCGGCACTAAAAACTTCCAAAGTCCACTCCGAAACTCAATAAACGCAGTTATTTGCGGGAGCGTAACGGTGGCCGAAGGCACTAACAATGGGAGATTCCCATCTAACAATTCTGAAACTCCATCAAGAAGTGACCAATAAGAGACTACTTTCATTTGACACCGGTGTCACTAGGTGTTGCGGCACCATTCATCGGATGTGGATCATCACTCTGATGACTAATTACTCTGTGAATCATCCTTGTCAGCATAGAAAAAGTGACGAAATTAAGATAGGAATCTCTCATTGTTAGTGCCTTCGGCCACCATTACGCTCGCGCAAATAACTGCGTTTATTGAGTTTAGGAGTGGATTTTGGAAGTTTTTAGTGCCGCCATCGTTATTTTTTGAGGTTTTTACGCCATAATCGACTATTAAATCGCTTATAGCAAAAGTGTGCAATAGCCCCATTATACTTCCGGGATTCTTTTCGTTATAAAATCAGGTGGCTGTATGAAGAGATCTACTTAGAAATGATGTGATACCGTTTACGTTGTCAGCTCATGTATTATTATCCGCTCCAAAAATACTCAACGGCACTGGCGCAACCAGGATCTCTTCCATCTCTCTCATTTCTCATTTGAATGTATAAGTAGGAAAAGGACAGAAAGAGGGGGTTTTATCCCCTTGTCCATTATTATCTAACTTATCTAACATACGTTTCTTAATGGAGAAAAGAGAGAGATGAGGAAACTCTCGTTGCGCTACTGCTCAACGGAGAAAAGTTTTGTCGAGAAGAAAAGCTTCGAGACCGAAAGATTACCTGATGATGTTCCCATTGGCCCAATCAGGATCTTTTTCATCTCACTCATTTTCCCTTTAAATGTATAAATGGAAAAAGGACAGAAAGAGGGGTTTATATCCACTAGCAGCTCGTGCAATTCGGCAACCGTGCTTATTTGCCATTTAAACCTAAGCAAAAGTATCGATTTCTTGGGGGTGCAATTGCACCTCCTGAGGATCGATTGTTTTACATAGGTTTTATTGGAGAGAATACATTGTTGCCAAAATGAACGAGCCGCCACTGGTTTTATCACCTTGTCTATCTTTGTCAAACATACGTGTTTCAATGGTCTGAAGAGAGAGATGTAGCATTAGAGAGAGATGTGCTCTTTGCTTTACTGATGTTAATCCTGCACTTATACGTTTTAATGTTAATGAGAATACGCGGGATTGTGAAAGTATCTAGGTGTTTTTCTGTCCTTTCTGCTTTCAGAGAATCGTTTTTGATCGAAATCACTAAAAAAAATAAAAATTTTAATTCGACGAAAGATTGTTAAAAACTTGAGAAAGATAATTTCATTTAAGAGTACCGCAGCTAATTCAACGTGCAAGTAAGAAATGAACTTTGTTTTCTAATTTCTAACCCTTCTTTAGAAACGTATCACTCCGAATCATGTATGATCGACATGAGTGATGAGATTCCTTTATAAATCTCAAGTGTTTGGGAGAGCTATTCCTACGTGAAAGGTGTGCTTGCTGCGTCATAATTTTTGAAGGTGCACTGAACGTCAGTGTCGCATCGATCGTCGCGTTGCAGAGAATTTAAGTTCTCCTCTCTTCAAAGAGTCTCTCGCAAACTTTTGCTATAAGTAAACGAATAAATAGATCTGATGTAAAAACCAGCGGAAATCACGAAAATCGCACTATACAATTCTAGATTTCAGTATTGAACTCAGAAAACAGCTGTAATGGCAAAATCGTAATGGAAGAGCTACAAAGGTATCATGGGAGGTTCCTGTCTAATCTGTCACTTTCCTCTACAAAAACACAGAGATATGTCTCAAATTAGATAGGAATCTCTCATGATACATGCGTAGCTCCGCCATTAAGCCCGATTCTGAGAGTGAATTTCGTGATTTTTTAGTGCACTCATCTTCAATTTTACAGGTTTATATGAGAGAATCAACCCTTCAATTTGGCAGCAATGTTTGCCATCCACTTGAATCTTTGCACAACAATAATCGATTGTTTTACATAGATCAAATGCAGGTAAAACATTTTTGCCAAATTTCACGAGCTGCCATTGGCGCTGATTCGCGGTACAAATATTCGTTATGAATAATTAATTACAAGTAATGGGGAGTGGACTTTTGAAACTTTAAAATCAAACTCAGAAACTTGTGGCGACCAGGCCTGAATTAATTTCGCTAACTCGAATTTCACCGATCATGATTATAGACAGCCACTAACCTACCCTCGAAGTAAACAGTTCAGCGAAAATGACGCAACGGCTTGTCTGGGATGGCGTCCTATTATTTTCACAGTCTAGTGCCTGATACTTGACACACTCTCCGTCTTTCACGTTTCGCAGAATATCTTAGCTTTCCACGACCCCTACTTTTGCTATCAAAATAACGGTGACACCCCAGAAGGCAGAGCTGCCGTTTTGCGTATAATCAATGCTATTTTTCAATTCACCGATGACTCCACCGGTCGAGAAAAGATTACATAGTTTAGTTCAGTAAATGAATGTAATGCACGAAAATGCTCTGGTCTGTAGGTAATCTTTTCTCAACCGGCGGAGTCGTCGATGACTTTAAAAAACTTGCGGATATTTTAATTAATTACCGAAGTTTCCACCGATTGAGATAAGATTACAGAACAGAGTATTTTCGTGCAGTACAATCATACACTGAACTAAACTGTAATCTTTTCTAAACCGGTAGAATCATCGGTGAATTGAAAAATAGCGTTGATTATACGCAAAACGGCAGCTCTGCCAGAAGGAGAGAGTGGAAGAGGAACAGATTCCGGCCGGTTTGCCGCAAACTCCGTTCCGGGGGATTCTGAAAGTTCGCTTTGTATTGCAACTTCAACGTTTAGTGCCTCGAAAGTCGAAACATCCATATTATATTTTGATCATTGGCCCTTCTTATATTTATATTATATTAAAAGTAAAAAGCGGGAGATTTCAACTTCCTGTACTTTATTAATCGTAAAACTAGAGAGAGCCATAAAATATCAGTTGTGGCTTTCCGAAAAAAATACTAATTTGCTCCTAATGCTGGTAACAGAGAAAGAGCCCACCTAGTGTTGAATGGGCTCTATTTCCATAATTTGCATTTATTTCTCTCTCAGTGGTGGATCCAGGGGGGGGGGGCGCACGGGAGAGGGGCACGGGGGCACTTGACCTCATAGAAGCCTCAAATTTCAATAGAATTTATCCCAAAAATGTATCCTGGGACTGGCACGTAGTAGCGTGGGGTCAAAAAGTAGGGGGGGGGGGGGTCTGAAACGAAACGACACTTTTTTTTTTTTTTTTTTTTTTTTTTTTTTTGGCTTTACCTTACGCGGCCCCCTTTTTTTCCAATCCCTCAAAAATAGTGGGGAGGCTGAAGCCTCCATGACTGTGCGCTCCTGTCCTGGGACGCGTTTAATTTAAATTTTCATTGCGCCCCCCCCCCCCCCCCCGAGAGATAAAAAAAAATTATCTTATTAGTGTAGGCAGGAGAGTACAGTGTCACGAGTGCGATGATAGTATATGCTGCCTGATGCCATTGGTGCAGCCACCAGGATCGCTTCAATCTCTCTCATTCATCGCGGTGGAGTCTCCGTAACTGACTCCAAAACAATTGCGAATACTTTGATAAAATAAAGGTAGTATCCACCGATTGAAAAAATATTACAGATGCCAGTATTCACGTGCATTTCTGTCATACACTGATGCGAACCGTGTAAGCTTTTGGTCAATCAGTGGAACCATCAGTAAAGTGAAAAATTACTCTGATTATCTGTTGCATAGCGTGCAAATTTGGCAACGTTGCATTGTTTCCATTTAAACCATTGTTTCCATTTAAAGGTCGATTGCAAAGGTGTTCACCGAACACCCAACAGCTCGATATTTTTCGCAGGTTTAAATGATCAAACTGCGACGTTGCCAAATTTCACGCTACGCCATGCGCCACTGCTAAATATACTCAAAGCAACAGCCCTGCAACGAAAGAGTTGATTTCAACTTTTCTCCATTCCAACACGTTTCCCGAAAGATTTGAACAGGGCTGCCGTTTTGCGTACAATCAATGTTATTTTTCTATTCACCGATGATTCCATCGGTTGAGAAAAGATTACACAGTTCAGTTCAGTGTGTAACTGTAACGCACGAAAATACTCTGATCTGTAATCTTTCCTCAATCGGTGGAAACTCCGTTGATTAATTAAAATATCCGCAAGTTTTTTAAAGTCATCGACGACTCCACCGGTTGAGAAAAGATTACAGATGCGAGTATTTTCGTGCATTACAGTCATACACTGAACTGAACTGTGTAATCTTTTCTCAACCGGTGGAATTATCGGTGAATTGAAAAATAGCATTGATTATACGCAAAACGGCAGCCCTCGATTTGAACCCGATTTCCGTGCCTTATCCTATACATTCAATCCTCGACTTCAGAAGGCTTGCAAAAACATTTGTTTTGTTCTCCGAAAAAGATAGTAATCAAACAAAATATCTCTGTTTTAAGTTTATAGCATTGTAAAACTCTTCAAAAGTTGCTTCGTCCCGCTCCAACAGTCCTTGGTTCGAACGAGTATATTGAGTTCCTATATAAAAACCCTCCAAACTGAAAAGAGACTTGATCGAAAAGGACTAGGATTTTCTCAGAACAATAAATATAAAGTTTCTTTTCCCCGAACTTCGAATGCTGAACCGCGAAATCACCAGCCATCTGTTGTTCTGTGAAAATTCCACAAATTTTCATTCGAGTGTGAAGAGAGGGGGATGGGGGGGAGGAGGCTTTTCCTCGGCGAGGGAAGAAGAAAAATACGAGGTCAAGAGAGGATGAAAGAAAATCTTGAAGGAAGCGGTGGTGGAGAGAGGGGGAGATTGCTTTGTCAAGTGTGTTCGCACTTTCCATCCCCCTTCCAGCCACCCTCCGTCACCCTTTCTCTCTCTCTCTCTCTCTCTCTCTCTTTCCCTCTCTCTCTCTCTCCCTCTCCCCCTCCCCCGTCTCTCTCTCCTTGCAGCTTTACGAGAGCTCTAATAACTTCGGCTTTGTGACAATTCAGTCCGTCGAGTCATAAATATTCATCTGAAATATTGTCTGTGATATTCGATGATTTTTTCCCCCCGTTCCTTTTTTCTATATTGGAGCAGTTGCTGATCGGGCGGGATAAAAAAAGGCGGAAACTTCTTGATTCATTTTATTTTGACACAGATTTTTTTTTTCATTATGTTCATTTTTTTTTTTTTTTTTTTTTTTTTTAATCGATAACCACTGGAAACTTATCAATAATTTATGACTGCCTTACCGACTCATAATTCATAAATTGACGACGTAATGTAGTGGCGGTCCGTGTGGAGGCTTCGTGAGCTCAATGCTCCCCCCCCCACTGTTTTCGAAAATGGCTCAAAAATGAGAAAATCAAAGGCCATCATTGCTAGAGCCCCCCCTCCCCCTGCCCTTCACTTGAGCCACTTATTTGGGCTCAAGAAAAGTGAGAAGCAAAAGAAAGAATGTTATCAAATTTTTTTAAAGCTCCCCTACTTTTAAACTCGAGGACCGTCATATGCTGACGTAATGGGTCATTCCGTCATAACTTTCTCACACACTGCGCAACATTTTGAAACTGAATTTTTCATATGAATACTTGCTTTTTTTAATTTTTTAGATTGTAAAAGGGTAAGATACGTCACGTATATTCCTCGCACATCTGATCACTGAAAAACTTAAAACTCCATAATTTTAGTATAAAAGATGTTTTAAATTTAAAATGTTGTGGGTGGACAGTATGGCGAAAAGACCTTAATGCAAGACCCATTATTTTAATATTTTGCAAAAAATATAATAAAATTAATTAATTTAATTAATTAATTTTTTCAGCTTTATAATTTTGTGTTGCACTATAGATAAATGTATCTTATTTTGTATTCAGGGTGGATCCCTGAGAGAGAAAAAAAAACGAGTCTGGCACTTCTTCCCATGGTAGATGAGAATATATACTGAGCAGTAGCGCACCGAGAGTTTCTTCATCTCTCTCTTTTCTCCATTAAGAAACGTATGTTAGACAAGGATGGACAAAGGGATAAAACCCCCTCCTTCTGTCCTTTTCCTACTCATGCATTCAAATGGAAAATGAGAGAGATGGAAGAGATCCTGGTTGCGCCAGTGATACTGAGTAACGAGCTTAGCTCATGGGCTGATGCAGGTGTCCTTCTCTCTCTCCTGCCATTTGAACACGTACAATAGAGGGGATAGCAGAGGGGGCCATCACGTGATTTTATTCCCTATCTCCGTCCTTTTCTAACACACCTATTTAAATGAGAGGAGAGAGAGATAGACAAATTCCCGTATCCGCCCATGCCCGTGGCTTAACTTTTAGGCCGATTGAGAGTTGAGAGTAGATTTATTTTTGAGCCTCGTTCTTTCGCAACTATAATTGGTCCTATGTAATTTGCACCTCACTAAATCTCAAAGACGACTCGTGCACTTTGGCAACAGTGATTTTTCTCCATTTGAATCTATCTATGACGATTGGCGAACAATTGATTGTTGTTTGAAGCGTTGCTTCACAGTCGAATCAATTATTTTACATAGAATTAAATGGAGGGAAATCACTGTTGCCAAATTGCACAAGCTGCTACTGCTAAACCTTATTACATATTTCACGCAATCCAATTGATAGAGATTGTTGAAACGTTCATCAATGTGCACGTAAAATGCTTTTTGACTGCAAATTTTTGATTTTTTTGGTTTTGATTTTGATTTTTTTCTTTAATTACAGGTAATCAACGATGATTCCACCGGGATTGGACGATGTGGCACCAAAAGACCCAAAAGCGGCTCAAACAACTCGTCAAGAGTTTACAGAGCAAGATTTTGAAGGTAATATCGACGTTTGCTTTGTTATTTTTTCTCACTTAGAACAAAAAAATAAAATAAAATAAATAAAAATAAATAAATGCACATGAATCAGGCTGCCGTTTTGCGGAAGTTTTTAATCCATCGATGATTCCACTAGTTGACAAATAAGATTAAATAGTCCAGTTCAGCAGAATGACTGCAACGCACGAAAATACTCGGCTTTGTAATCTTTTTTCACCCGATGGAATCATTAGTGAATATCAAAATTCCATCAAATTTTAAGGTCGACGCGCGACGCGACGCGGTGTTTCAATCGGCGGATGAAAATATTGCAGATTAGAGTATTTAACGTAGGTCATAATCACACCGGAAAACTGGACTGTGTAATCTTTTTGTGCGGTGAAATCATCGTGGGATTAAAAACTTTACGCTTAACCTTTTTACTGTACCAAGTTCAGGTTACCGAAAGAAATCAAAATTATAACTCGCTCAAATTCAGTGGGTAGTTAAATATTCGTACTCTACGGTGCTCATTTTGCCTATCCCAGTAATTGAAGGCGCACGGTGAAATCTTACTATGCAAGTGCTAGGTTAGATACTTGAAGAAATCAAAGTTATAACTCACTCAAATTCAGTGGGTAGTTAAATATTCGTACTCCACGGTGCTCATTTTGCCTATCCCAGTAATTGAAGGCGCACGGTAAAGCATTATATTGCTATAGTCTTAAAGTGATTCCAGGCGAAACTTTTGCAGATTTCAATCCGATGGATACCGCCACTGGTCATGTTTTTGGTCGTGTTTTTGGCATTTTAATTGAAAGCAAAGTGAAAACGCAAAATTCAAGAACGTCAGCACAAGCGATTTTTTTTTTTTTTTTTCACGGATATGTTGATCCCAAAACGAGCAAAATTGGTTAAGAAATAAAACTAAGAATTATTAAATTCGTTTCACCATAAGCTTAGTGAGTGCGAGCGATAGTATATATTTGTCTATCCTGCCTTACTCGCTCTCATTGATACAGGCGTATGGGAATTTTTGTATTTCATAATTTCCGACTTCATTTTAGAGTCTTTCAGCTTGAAACTTAAGCACACTGACAATGAAAGAAATCAACTCTTTAAAAACAATGAGACACGTTTACTTGTGACAGTTTTCCTCGCGCGAAAGTAAAGTTTTGATGCATCACGGAGAATCACTGTCACGACAAGGAATGCCATGCTTTTTAATTGGCCACTATGTTTTCTTTGGCATTTGAACCTATGCGAAAGTATCGATTTCTAAGGGATGCAGTGAATTCCCCAAATATCGATTATTTTAAGTTGGTATAAATGGAGATAATATTACTGCCACATTGCACGAGCCATAGAGCCGCCACTCTGCGACCTCCACCAAATTAAAGTACCGATTGAAAGTAAATCGTATAAAAGTGGAAAACGTGAAAGCATTTTTGTTGAAAGTGGATCTTCTATTTTCTTTCCCCTGTTTTACCGGTTCATGAGTCGTTTAACTAACTGGTTTGATTTGAACTGAACCCCCATAGTCTCCGTGAACCTGAACCGAACAGCGAACCTATTTTATCCAAGAACGGGGCAATTGCAAGGGGTCAGAAATTATGTGTGTTTTTTTTTTTTTTTTTTTTTTTTTTTTTTTTTTTTTTTTTTTTGCAAAAGAAAATGAAACTTCTTGATGAGCTGAGAACAAAATTGCCTTCGGTTTCTAACTAACAAGGGGAGGCTCAGAAGTCGCCGCCTCCAATTTTGAAAACAATTGCACGAAAATGTAGCTAAAGTAAAACTATTAGACCCGTGTTTCTCACTTTTTGCCAATGGGCCTTCCTAAAGCGCCAGGAATTTTTTGAAAGTTGCCGAAATTCACGTAAACCCCCGAGCGGAGAGCGTTCCGAATATTTACGTGGATTTCGGCAACTTTAAAAAAATTCCTGACGTTTTAGGAAGGCCCATTGGCAAAAAGTGAGAAACACGGGTCTAATAGTTTTACTTTATCTACATTTTCGTGCAATTGTTTTCAAAATCGGAGGCGGCGACTTCTGAGCCTCCCCTTGTAAGCTCCATTGTTCCGATGATGAGAGTTTGACCAAAATGCATTGTTTTAAATGGAAATCCCGCGTAGCGTCGACCTCACTGCGAACACGAATTTTCACAACTTTACACGTGTGTATCTCCAAAACCGGGACTTTAGGGGGGGGGGCAAATGCACCATTGTTGTCAACTCATCAAACACTGTAAACCGAACCGAACTGAACCGAAATCGTAGCCAGTTCAAAGCCCTGATTTGTGTCAAGAATTTGACGCCAATAACATTCTTCTATAATCCACATCCATTTTCGCATTTTTTTTCTCCCTTCTTTATTACAATTCCTCTTTTTTATCAGCCTCTACAGAGAGCTCTCGCAAATGCAGGTTGACTGCGGGGAGTGTTCAACTTCGATGTTAATTGGCGAGGGAAGAGGGCGGGTCGGAAGGTGGCCACGGGGGGAGAAAAAAAACTGTACCGACAATAGGGCGAGAGGGGTAGTGGAAGCCGGAAGAAGCCCCATGCATACCACACGAAGCAGAAGTATCAATCGATACCATACGATATCGAGGTATCCCTGTATAGGTGTGTCGGCTCCCCACACCCTCACCCATCAACCGTCAAACACCCCTTCCCAATTCGACATGAGAAGTGAAGCCCCCCTCCCAATCCACCCCCCCCCCCCCCCCCCCCCGCACGGTAGAATACGCTGCGAAATAGGTAGTTCGGTCACACCACTCCACTCACGATCATTCGAATGTCATAAGCTACATTTCATATCGTTGGCCTCGTCCATCTGTTGCCAAGTTGAATTACGGCCCCGGGAAACATATGAGCGGATACAGGGATTTGTATTTCTCTCTCTCCGGCCGTTTAAACTCATGTGTTAGAGAAGGATGGCAGAAAGGGCCATCACGTGACATTCATCCCCTAACTCCGTCCTTCCCTAACACGTGTGTTCAAATGGGAGGAGAGAGATATAAAGACACATTTCTGTATCCACCCGTGATATGTACTGTGACTTTCAAAAGAAAACGTCCTAGTGAAAACTTTCAATCTTCCTTTTCTCGGACAAGTTTAAAGAATTTTGTATTTTTGGGTAATTCAGAGTTTAATAGAATTGCCACTCGAAAGTTTGCCTTTAAAAATCTGGAAATCATTAGAAAATATTGAAAATAATGGATCAAGGACAATTAAGGACGATTTCGCTGAGAGGGCTTTCTTTCGCAGATCATAGTATCTGTCGCAGGCAAATCTCAATCGGCTTGCGATTTCCTCAGGCAAAGAGCAAGCCACTTACTTATGATCAGAAAAATTCAGATCAAGCGTAATAGTAACCATAGGCGGATCCAGCAATCAGGCAACTGTGCATTATTCCCATTTGAATGTATGATAAACAATCGATTCTTGAAGGGGCCATGGCCCCGTGACTAATCGATTCTTTGCTATGTAATCAAATGGGACGAATACACTGTTGCAAGATTGCTGGATCCGCCTATGATAGTAACTTACAAAATAATTATATCCAGATTTGATTTCGCTCATTTTAAAGGTAATAAGCAAGCGATCATATCGACATCCACTTAGATTAAGTTTTTCTCAACTGTTCCTCTTTTTATGAACTTTTAAAGCGATAAAAGACGGGTGTTCAAAAGTATGCATCATCTAAAACACCGTATAGGTAAATAACTAATCAAAATAAACCTAATCTGATGAAATCAACATTTTTGCAAGGTTATTATCTTTAGAATGAGCTAATTCAAGTATCGATACAATTAATCTGTAAGTCAACACTACGCTTGATCTGGTTTTTTTCTGATCATGAATGAAAGGTTTGCTCTTTGCTCTTTGCGGCAAAGCGATTGCGATTTTCCTAGGGTTGCGATAACCAAAAACCAAATAACCAAACCCCCCCCCCCCCCAAACCAAAACCAAAAAAGTAACAGAAAAACACTTCTTGAGACGCTTCAAACCTCGGAAATTTTCCAAATGAGGCCCCCTGAATGCTCCTTAGGAATGCCCCCAATAACTTTCTGAGTCCGCCACTAGTAATAAGCGTAATCCTTTACCATGTCTTAAAAAATGTTAATCCATTGAATTTCTGAGTCATTCGATGTATTAATAATTACACCTTTTTAGAAAGGAAACTTTATCAAAAAGGTAAGTATAGAGGCAAGAGGGTAAGTGAGATAAGGGTTAAAAGGGAACTCTGTGCCTCTCTCACTGAAAAAAAAAACAAAGTTCAGGTACAACCGCAGCAGCTTTTTAAAATAGCTTCGCAAAGCAAAAGTTCTAGCTCTACCGGAGAAAGTTGTGGTTGTACCATAGCACTACCTCGGTAGCGCAACAGTCTTTCTGCTTGCTTTTGCTCTCTCAAGGTAGTGCTTTGGTACAACCGCAACTTTCTCCGGTAGAGCTAGAACTTTTGCTTTGAGAAGCTATTTTAAAAAGCTGCTGCGGTTGTACCTAATCTTTGTTTTTCCCTTGCTTATCAGTGGCGCGGCGTAGCGTGCAATCTGGCAACGTTGTATATTTTCCATTTAAACTCACGTATAAAGGTCGAATTTGAAGGTGTTCACTGAACACCCAATCGCTCGATCTTTTTCATGGGTTTAAATGGACGAACTGAAACGTTGCCAAATTACACGCTACGCCACTGTCTCTTGTAAAATTCAGTGGCAATAAACTTTGATCGTAGTTGACAAATTCGATTTTGAGAAAGGTCATAACTTTTTTACACGTTGACCCAAACTCGAGAGACGTTGATTTTATCCGTTAGATGTGAAAATGTTGACCTAGATGTTTACGTAATTAACTCGATGATATTAATATTTTTCTCGCAGCAGGAAAAGAAATACTCCGTCTCTCCTTTTTAAAGCGACGATGCGAGCCAAAGAGTATTATCTCCGTGAGAATATTTTCAGAATATTTAATCCTCAATTAGTTCGTCATTTAGTCCCAACAGAATAAAAATGCACAAAAAATTAAGGAGGTCGTGAATAAAAACCAGACTCAAGTGAAAGTCTCATCCTATACCTAAATTGTTCATTTTAACTATTTTTTGCAGCACTTTGCATATTTTTGCATATTACGTTTTTGCAGTCGGGCAGCTTTGTCCTCAATGAAGCAGAACACATTGAGAAAAAAAAAATCCTGGTGAAATGGCAGAGCTAATTAAAGAAACTTCTTCAAATGGAAAATTCAAATGGGATAATAGGGGGTAAACAGACTTTTGCGCCACCCTGCATTTAGGGACTTCAGGTAAAACAACAAGAGTTCTTGTGAACTAAATGATATAAAAAATAGTGACAGTAGAAACGGTGATATAACCATTATCTAGGTTTGACAAAGCTGATTTTTATCCATTTCAATACATGCAAAAAGTCGAACTCGGGGGTATGATCACTGTGTAAGAGCTATCGTCGCTATCGATATTTTTCGTGGGTTTAAATAGAGATGCAACTCCTTCTGATCTGACAACTCAGTGATCTCTTCGTTCAAAAAACTACTTTTTCATCCTCGTCCGTCGAAACGCTTAAGGTATATGCAATACGCGGCACGGCAATCAATCTCAATTTGCTCGTGTACACAATATATAGGCGCATTAGTTTACAAAGGACATCAAACTCGCACGTCAACGTCCCTCGTTGTTAAACCCCCATCCCTAATACATACACACCCACTCTCCCTAATCAGCTTATCTGCCCATTTCATTAAAATCATCCCTCCGTGAACTACTTATCCACCTCATGAATGCTGATCTCTTTGAAATGTCCGGTACAGCTATAATTATTACGAATCGGTTTTACAACTTCGGTACCGACAAGATTCTAATGCGAAGGATTGAATGTCTTGGCGTTGAACCTCACATTTTGTTTAGATGGGGCTCTTGCAAACTTTTGCCATATGGGATTGAAAGTTTATTCTTACATAAAAACCTGTAAAAATAACGATGAGTACACTAAAAAATCACGAAATTCACTCTCAGAATCGGGTTCAATGGCGAAGGGACGCAGGTATCATGGGAGATTCCAATCCAAATTGAGACATATATCTCTGTGTTTCCGTAGAGAAAGTGACAAAATAGACGGGAATCTCCCATGATACCTGCGTTGAACCGACATTGCGATCTTGCCGTTATAGCAATTTTGTGAGTTTTTTACTGAATTTTAGACTTCCTTTCGTGTGATTTTCGTGATTTCCGCCGGTCTTAGATTCCGCCGGATCAGATTGGACTACTTATTTCCTTACAGCAAAAGTTTGCAAGAGTCCCATTGCCTCGACATTTCTTGTCGCCTGCACAAGAAAAATCTTAACAGAGCCTTTATGAAAATGTCCAATTTGTTTGCCTATACTCTAAAGGATGATTATACGAACTTTCTTAATATAATCGTACCGAGTACACTGAAGAAGAAGCGAAAGTCATAATACCAGATTCTACTCATATTATCAGAAACACAACAATATGTGAACGACAGAAAGTCTGGTACCTTGACCACAAAATTCTGGTGTTAATACCAGAATACGGTCATAGAACTAGAATTTCAAAAATTTTCAAGAACTATATGCTACAAACACCAAAATCCTAGGAATTGTTCTATTCCTCACATGTAAAGGTTCACGTATTGTCATGCTTCTGGCAATCTTTTTTTTTTTTTTTTTTTTTTTTTTTTTTTTTTTTTCAGTGTACGTTGTACGTTTATGGGTGGTGTTGGTCTTCTGAGGGGGCATTCCGGTGGTGGTTTAACAATTTTTGCTCCCCTCCCCGTTACTTTATCTGCGGGCGCCCACTTGACGGACCATCATGCATCGGCATCAGTTTCGAGATCAATTGCTATTTTCTCAGGCCTTTGTACACGCTCAAAGCACGATCGTCAAATTGGCGTCGGTGAGCTGAAATCTACCACAAACAGTAGAATTGCCAACCTGAAATTTCTAAAATTCAACCATGACCTTGACCAAAACACCTCAAAAACGGGGTTTATTTGTTTTGTTGACAGTAGATTGGTGAGCAGATGGCACACCATCCATCGTCAAATAATTTTGCAGTTTGACGGGCCGTCAAATTGCACAGTTGTTTGACAACGTTTTAACCAACGGAACCTGAACCTAGAGTACCCATATAAGGGAGAGTATGGCAGGGCGGTCTGTGAATTCTACGCTGATTGGCTGCGACATTTTAGGCGTTCAAGGAGCTCTTAGGGCCCAATTTCAAGATGGCCGACCGGGTCGATCGTGTAACCGGTGTAACCGTTGAGGTTTTCTTCATACATTTTCTGGCGGGAAACGGTCATCAAACTCACCGTTCACCGACACCGTTCTCATCAACAATGTAACATAACCTCAAACAATACGACCGCCGCCATCTTGAAATTGGGCCCTAAGCTCCATGATCGCAGACCGCCATACTCTCCTTATATGGGTATACTCTACCTGCAACGGTTGGCTTACCTGACATTTTGAGGTATGTATCTCGGCTCATCGATGCCAATTTGCCATCTGACAACAATGCAACTGCTCCATTAAAACTCATGAAATACATCGAATTTTCTTTGTGCGCTGTGCACCCCCTGAATTCAATCTTTTACATGAGTTTAAATGGATAGAACACATGGTTGCCAAATTGCACGCTACGCCACTGTTGAGTGTTGGTACTTCTAAAAACTACTAGTTGCCCTTCGCTTTCTAGCTCTATCGAAGCGTTTCCTCCGCAGAAATCCTACTCGACCCTTCACTTAGCGAAATTCCACGTTTGGCAGGCAACTTAATTAGCTTTACTGTGCCCGCAATTGCCTCACCCTGAATTGAAGGCGCTGTTCCCAGCCCTTTTGCCTCTTACTCTCCCCACACTCCACCGGCCACCCGCGCCTGTCTCCCCTTTAAGCTTTAGGTGGTACCCACGCCCCCCCTCCCCACATTAATGAAGTTAGAGTAAACTGTTGAAATAAATTGATATCACTATCAATGCAGTTTCAAGTTCCGTAATTAGTGTTTTAATGAATCTAAATAAAGTTCCACGCCATTCTGCGGTTCTGACATGTTTAGTGCATTTGCTCAACGCGGTGTGCTCTGACCTAACCAGATTAAATACGTATAGACTAACTACGTAAACGTGATGAAAACAAATTTAAACCTACGACTGGTCTCCTTTGACCTTTTGACATTTCGAGCGAAGGCTTTTCGCGTAAGTGCAACTTTCTGTGTTCACGCGGCGTCTACCCACGTCCTTATTGGAATTTGCACTATGCAGGTAAAACCCTCGCATGGTTTTCCCGAGAGTTGATTTTGATCACTGAAAGGCTATTTTTATTAGAGCCTACTTAAATTGTTATCAGCGGCGCATCTAGGATATTGTCTCTCTCTCTCTCTCTCTCTCTCTCTCTCTCTCTCTCTCTCTCTCTCTCTCTCTCTCTCTCTCTCTCTCTCTCTCTCTCTCTCTTCAAAATTATTTTCAGAAATTTACAGTAAACCGTTCAATTGATCGATTCATCGAAGTAGAAACGCTTGACATTACGTTAGTCTAGGTATGTTAAAATTAGTTTACTGCAGCGCAAATTCAGTGGCTGGAGCGTGCAATTTTGCAACGTTACATTCATCCACACAAAAAAAAAATGTAATTACGTATGCATAAATGTATTCTATGAAAAATCGATACATTGTAAAGAACGCAAGATGTATTGGATTAAAATAAATCATGAGAAATGAAATGAAACTAAACTCCTCGAAAAAGATCGAACTATTAGGTTTTCGGTGAACAGGAACACCTTCATATATTCGACCTTTTACATGGGTTCAAATGGACACAGTACAACGATGCCAAATTGCTCGATACGTCCCTGCGCAAATCATACGACAACTCAACCGTGATTTTGATGGTGATTCTTCATTTTAAATCGAAGGACAAATTCTATTACAGTTTGATTAAAGCCGGAATCCATTATAAACTCATCTGTCTTTTACGGCCACATGTTTCTCCATTCAATAAACTTCGTGCCGTACTTTGGCGTGAGGGAGAAAATAACTTCAGGGAAGGGGGGTTAACTATATAGTCCTTAACTTCTTTATTATACTAGACTCGGGTATTTCTGCGGCTTCAATTCAAAAAGTTGCTCGCTTGAGCAGTCAAAGTCAAAGCTTTACGGAAGTTGGCGAGGTAGACAGGGTAGCACGCTCGTTTATTTTCAACGACCAATCATAACCAATCGTCTCGATACGAAGCGAACTCCCGGGGAGCAAATCGGTGTGAATTCAATGGGTCTGTTACGAACTTTCATTACTGCGATTTTATACTTATTCTCCCGGACGCAAAACGGCTCAAAGTCAACGATGCGCGAATCTAAAACTTCAAAATTTTATTCCTAAACTTAATAACAACAAACGAAAAGGCAACATCTGATGGGACCGTTGAATTATATTCATCGTCAATCACTTTTAAGCAAACTGTATCGCTCGGTTCTGGTAAAGACTTGAAGTTCGAAACTTTTCGAGGGACAACAAACGCTATAGTCGAAAAATACCATTAATAGCCAATCAGGAGCATTGCTTACCGTTGTCTCTCTCTCTCAAAAACAAAAAACAAAAAAAATCGTTTTTAATTTTTTAATTTTCTTTTCTTTTCTTTTAATATTTAATGTTTAATATTTTCCTAAGCGGAATTCCGGTTGTTGATACAAGAAATTTGTCTCAGTGTATGAAGGAGAGGGGGAGAGAATGCCTAAATTGCACCCTCCTGCAGCCGCTGATTTAGCTGATTTTGGCGTCTGCTATCAAGTATGGTAAATATTACCATCATATGGTAAATGCAGCGTGCCTTGTGGTGAAATGTACCAACAGATTATCTTAATTTACCACGTTGCATTTACCATTTGATGGCCGAAACCATACTTGATAGCAGACTCCGAAATCGACTATGCAGATGGTAATTTCTACCAGTTTTTTTTTTTTTTTTTCAATTGTCCATTTAAAACTAACTAAACATATCGAGTGCAAAATGAACAGCCACATTCAACCTTTCGCATGGATTTCAATTGACGACGTACAATCATAGGCGGATCCGGCAATCTGGCAACTGGGCATTATTCCCATTTGAATGCGTGATAAATAATCGATTCTTGAAGGGGCCATGCATGGCCCCGTGACTAATCGATTTTTTGCCATGCAATCAAATGGGAGGCATACACTGTTGCCAGATTGCTGGATCCGCCCATGTATACAATGTTGCTCGTGTCAATCGTGGGGCTTTGTTGAATTGGTGTTTCGGCCTCCGAGATATTGATATTGCATCGGGTGACAAGTTGAAATTAGATCGAGAAATTATCGCTGAGGAGTGGGAGATGGAAACTCGTTGTTTTTGGGTTTTTTTTTTTAATGTTTTGTTTTTTGTTTTTTGTTTTTTGTTTTTTGTTTTTTTTTTTGCGGTCCATTCTTGCGCATTCTCCAATGGACGAGCCTGACGAGGTGCCAGCCCCAAGGGTCGAATGTGATAATTTATGAGCATGCCTTGCCGCGAAATAATTCACCGACGACAATCAAAATAGACGGCGAGCTCGGCTGGAGTCATGACCCTTGGGAAGAGACAGGGTTGGAGGATTAATTCAGTGGTGGCGCGGTGGTTCGCGAATTGCGATGTTTCGATATCTCCGCCTCCTTAAAAGCCCTTTGCCACAGAATTGACCCTTAGAGTGTTTGATTAAGCCCCCAAGACTAGTTTGTATCTTCCATTTTAGTTATACCGTACGGAGTATGGTGTACAGTTTTGCTCAAATCTTCAATTCTATTCAACAGAGTGTAGAAAAATAAACTGTAGGAAATGCCCCACGAACACTTTCTCACATCAAAATAATTCTGGGGGGACCATCAGACCCCCCCCCCATAAAATTATGTAGGAAACTTCTGTACAAATTCGGCTGGTTGCAGAATGTTTTTCAGCTGTATTCCATTGAGTTTAATGAAAACCAGTGGCGTAGCGTGCAATTTGGCAAACTTTGTATTGTGTCCATTTAAACCCATGTGAAAGGTCGAATGCAAAGGTGTTCACCGAACACCCGATAGTTCGATATTTATAATGAATTTAAATGGACACTGTACAACGTTGCAAAATTGCACGCTTCGCCACTGATGAAAACATTTTATCCTCCATAACTTGCTTAAAAGTTAAAATTTCGAAAAAACAAACAAAGAGTCTCTGGGGAATGTTGAAACAAACGTCTCTGCAAAATTTGGATGCATATGGACCATTGGTTCACAAGTTATGCTTATGAATACAGACATACAGATCTGCGCCATCGCAATACTTTTTCAATTTCTAACTTTTATTAGTTGTGAGAAAATAAAAATTGAATATCACGATTTTTTCAGCAACGGCTAAAATGGGGCTATTGCACACTTTTGCTGTAAGCGATTTAATAGTCGATTACGGCGTAAAAACCTCAACAAATAACGATGGCGGCACTAAAAACTTCCAAAATCCACTCCTATACTCAATAGAAGCAGTTATTTGCGCGAGCGTAATGGTGGCCGAAGGCACTAACAATGGGAGATTCCCATCTAACAATACTGTAACTCCATCAAGAAGTGACCAATAAGAGGCGACTTTCATTTGATACCGGTGTCACTAGGTGTTGTGGCACCATTCATCTGATGTGGATCATCACTCTGATGACTAATTACTCTGTGAATCATCCTTGTCAACATAGAGAGAGTGGCGAAATTAAGATAGAAATCTCCTATTGTTAGTGCCTTCGGCCACCATTACGCTCGCGCAAATAACTGCGTTTATTGAGTTTAGGAGTGGATTTTGGAAGTTTCAGTGCCACCATCGTTATTTGTAGAGGTTTTTACGCCATAATCGACTATTAAATCGCTTATAGCAAAAGTGTGCAATATCCCCATTATCGGAAAACGTCCCCTCCCCAAAATATTCAAAATCTTTTCAGACTTAGGTTTTATCAAAGAGTAAACAAGAGTCTCAACAAACCGGTAGGAGAGCGTGCGGCACAGTCGAGTTATTATCGAATGTCGCTATCGATTTGACGACCTCTGATTGGCCAGCAAATGCCTAGGCCTGGGTCCAGTGAAATCACTCTTAAGGAGATTTAATGAGGGATTTTCATTTTTGCATTATTTAAAGTGAAATTTCAAGAAAATTATTCCTTCCCACCCTCGGGAATTTAAATTACGAAAATATACTTTTTTGAGGATATAAAGAAGAGATTAATTGGTCATACAGATCCTTTCATCGAAAAATTAACAGAAAAATATGAATTTGAAAGTAAAATTACGGGTAATTTTTTGTCGTGTATTCCACTCTGTTCCATGTTTTCCACACAGGTCGGTTGGGCCGAGTGTGTGCGGTGTAGCAGTTGTTTTCTCAATTTTTCTTATTTTAGTTTAATGCAGATGATTTGAAATGCATTTAAAATTCATTGCTTGACAGAAATACGCCGACTTCATGAAGAAAACCGAAGATTCACCGCGAATTCTCGAAACACAACGAAGTTTAAGCGTGACTCACTATCGGACATTACAGCGGAAAAAATTCCTCGTAATTAAATTTTCAATTTCTTATTTTTCTGCTAACATAAATTTCGATGAAGTGATATAAGTGACCTAGCTATAATCAATATCTTCGTAATATCCTAAAAAAAAATATAATTTGAATTTCCCGAAGGTAAGGATCAATAATTTTCTTGGAATTTAATTGTAAACGCGAGGCAAGGTCGAAATCTTCATACGAGCGATCTCACGGGGCCCAGGCTTTCGCCAGCCAATCAGAGGCCGAATTTTCGATATCGCCAACCTGACACGCTCTCTTGCCATTTCGGTGGGACTATTGTTTATTATTTGGGTTTTATGGGTTTTGAGAATTGATTTGACGATTGGCATCGTTGAGAAGTCTAGAATCACCTTAACGAATCCTCGCAGGTCTGACGATCCAATTTTCTTGCTCGGAAAAAAAAGAATAGTGAAAATAACCATACGGATACCTGATTTTGGCACCTGCTAGATGTTATGGTAAACTTGACCAGAAGTATGGTACATTTACCGATACTTTGAGTAAATTCGATATGCAATCAGGTAACATCACCTAGTACCTAGTCAAAACATAGTATACTTCTGGTTAACATTACCATAACATCTAGCAGGTGCCAAAATCAATTATCCGTACGGTTATTCTCACCGTAGTTTTTTTTTTCCGTGTGAGAAACTCGACTATCTCGCAAAAAGCCATTAAATTGATAGTGTCTAGAAGCAAGTGTACTGTCGAAGAATGGACGATGTATAAATGTAGAATAATGCTTATGAAGTTGGTTATTCTCGCTACAGTGTGTTCCAGAAGTCCTTTATCAGGTTCAAGTTCAAAAACATGCTTATCTCATTTCGATGAACAACGGGTTCATTAGCGTTGGTTCGCAGAGCTTCTCAGTCCTCATGTACATCAATAGACGATGCTGATGACCAATGACCAGAGTTGGGAAAATAGGGGTTTAATCGATTTCACGATTTGTCGTTTTTTTCGGAGGGTGATTTTATGGTAATCAGGGCTGAGTTTTTACAAGCAGCCCGTCATTCTATACTCCATTCCATTTAACTAGGCGCTTTTCATAAATGACGAAAATCGCTAAATGGTAACGCTGAAGTCATGGGCGCCCGCAGCGGGGGGCAAGAGGGGGCGCTTGCCCCCCCCCCCCCTGGAATTCAAAAAAGTCCAAATTTCACGGTAAAAAATGAAAGGAAAAAAGGAAATGCAATGTTAATTAAAGGAGTAATAGTTAACAAACTTCTAAAGAAGTTTATTTTGTAATTTTAACTCATTTTTTGCAAGGAATAGTAGAATTAAACATTTTCTTTCGTATCATTTTCGTCTGCTGTCCCTTTATCCATTATATCAAACACGTCAAAATTATTACTATTATTTGATGCACCTACCATGGCTTAATAATTGTACACCATTTGGACGGAAAAAAAAAGTTTTCCCTTCCCCCCCCCCGGGGGGGGGTCTCCTAGATCTTCCATTGAGGTTTAACAATTTTGCCTCCCCTTGGAAATTTTTCTGCGGGCGCCCATGGCTGAAGTGGTCGGGTGGAGATACGAGTCGACTGTCTCGGGCTCCGAACGTCGTAAGTCCGTACCTCCTTTTGCCAACGGGGCAATTCCTTTGTCTTCCACCTTTTTCTCTCAAGTGCTTCGTAAAATTGAATTTTCTTAAATTTGATTAAAGTACTTTTTTTTTTTGTAGATTCGTTCTCAGCGTGAAATTCTGTTAAGATTGCCACCCAAAAGCATGCAAAAATTGCAAACCCTGGTAAAAGTGTTCCATGAGTTTCCATGACCAAAATTCCGTGGGTAGTTATTACAAATTTATTTAAAATAATTTTTTCATAAAATTTCGTGGAAAATGTTATGGAGTTCCATGAACGACCAACGGAACTCCATGAAATGTTATGGAAAAATAATATTTTGCCTACGAAATTCCATGAAATTTCATGGAAAAATAATATTTCCCCACGGAAATAATGCCCACGGAATTTTGGCATGGAAATTCATGGAACATTTTTCCAGGGAAGAGTTTGATTTGAACCCTACAATCTACATATACACGGAGGATAATGTGATTTGATCAGTTTCACACTCACCTCCGAATGAAGGGTTAAAATCAAACTCTTTGCATGCTTATGGGTGGCAATCTTCCGCAATCAAAACAGAATTTCACGTTGAGAACGAATTGGCCTGAGAACAAATTACTTTCCTCAAATTGAAGAAAATTCAATTTTACGAGACACTTGAGAGAAACAGGTGGAAGACAAAGGAAGATCCTTTTCCACGTTTACAAAAGGAGGTACGGACTTAGGACGATCGGAACCTGAGACAGTCGACTCGTATCTCGATCAGACCTCTTCGGCGTTGCCATTTAGCGATTTTCGTCATTTATGAAAAGCGCAGAATCAAATGGAATGGAGTATAGTTGCAGAGGAAATATAGATCTGATCAAAATGGCTCTAAAGTTTATTTTAAATCTATGAGAACTATATTTAAGTACCATTCAAAGGTTTGATTACTACCCAGTAATTCTGTATTCGATTACTTTTCTATTTGTCCATCTCTGCCAACGACTAACAAGCAGACCTGTAAAGTTTATCGGAATGGGTCTGTTGCATACTTATATAGAACCAACAAAACAATACAACAATATAGAACCTAGATTCCAATATAAAATTCGGCGAAATAATAATGATGCGCACATTAAAAACGTTCAAAATCCACTCATTAACTTGGAAATCACTTCAATTTCAAACAGCCCACGCTACACTAGACACTATTTGCACCGGTATACTACTACATAGACGGAACCACCGTGCACAAGTTAACAACATCGTAACTACAAAATGATGGAATTCCCTTCTAAATACATGAACTATTGGCTGCATTTGCTGTCTGGTCTTTTCGGTTCATCAAAGATTACAAAATAATATAAGAAATGTACGCATCTAATCGAAACATTCAAATGTGTGTAAGTTCTGTTCATGTTTACATAAACGGGATGATTCCATCTATGTAGTTATAAGTCGGTGATATAGTGTCTAGTGTAGCGCGCGGGCTATTCGAAACGGAAGTGATTTTCTGAGTTAATGAGTGGATTTTGAACGTTTTTAATGTGCGCATCGTTATTTTCGCCGAATTTGACATAAGAATCAAGGTTCTATATTCTTGTAGCAAAAGTATGAAACAGACCCATTCTGTTTTCGATTACACTCCTATTTGCCCATCTCTGCCAACGACTAACAAGCAGACCTGTAAAGTTTATCGGAATGGAGCTGTTGCAAACTTTTGCTACAGGCTTATTAATAGTTGAATATGGGGTAAAACCCTGTCAAAATAACGATTAGCGCACTAAAAAATCACGAAATCCACTCCTAAACTCACAAAATGCTTTTAAATTCGAGACCGTAATGGCGGCCGAGGCCACGGTTTTCTTATGGCAATTGCATGCTTCTTCTTCTTCTTGTGTGATGTTGCGAGAACACCTCGTGTAGATGGCGCTGATTGAAGATAGGGAACCCCAATGAGAACCGCGGCCCCGGCCGCCATTACGGTCTCGCGTTTAAAAGCATTTTGTGAGTTTAGGAGTGGATTTCGTGATTTTTTAGTGCGCTAATCGTCATTTTTATTGGGTATTACCCCGTTATCGTTATCAACTATTAATAAGCCTGTAGCAAAAGTTTGCAACAGCTCCATTAGGAACGTGTTCTTCAACTCGGGCGTGGTAAGGACTTTCAGGGCATACCGTGTATCGGGTGACGAGTGAGCAGGAACGGGGCGGGGCGGAGCGGCGTCGAAAACTGTTGACTGTGTTTTTTGAGTAGATCGGTTGGTTTATAATGATCTTCTCTTGACGACAAAAGCGAGGTTTGATTGAAGACCACAATCCGTCATTGTTTCCTTTGCTGTAATAAGCGCTGGCAGTCCGAGTTTCTCCGCCCTTATCGCAAAATTGGATTGAAAGCGTCTTTGAGAAAGTATACGCTCTGGCCGCATCACAAAGAGAAATCACACAGTTGCAACTTTTCTTTCACAACGGGTCTGTTGCATACTTTTGCTACAACAAAATAGAACCTTGATTCTTATGTAAAATTCGGCGAAAATAACGATGCGCACATTAAAAACGTTTAAAATCCACTCATTAACTCAGGAAGTCACTTCAATTTTAAACAGCCCGCGCTATACTAGACACAATTTGCACCGGTATACTACTACATAGACGGAACCACCGTGCAGAAGTTAACAATATCGTAACTACAAAATGATGGGATTTCTTTTTAATACGTGAAATATAAGCTGCATTTGCTGTCTGGTTTTTTCGGTTCATCAAAGATTACAAAATAATATAAGAAATGGACGCATCTAAACGAAACATTCCAATGTTTGTAAGTTCTATTCATGTTTACTTATAAACGAGATGGTTCCATCTATGTAGTTATAAGTCGGTGACATAGTGTCTAGTGTAGCGCGGGTTGTATGAAATGGAAGGTATTTTCTGAGTTAATGAGTGGATTTTGAAAGTTATTTTCGCCGAATTTTACGTTAGAAACAATGAGTTATATTGAAGTAGCAAAAGTTCGCAACAGACCCATTTCGAAGCGAATTTTGAACCCTACCTCAACTTTCGGGTATTTAAGCATTTGTCTTCACGAAGCCGAATCCAGCAATCTGGCAACTGTGAATTCTTGCCATTTGAATGTATGAGAAACAATCGATTAGCAAAAGGGCCATGGCCCCCTCAAGAATCGATTAGTTCTCATACATTTAAATGGATAGAATCCACAAATGCCAAATTGCTGGATCCGTCCATGCGTCTTCATGCCGCATAATAAGTAAAAGAGGTGTTTATCAGGAGAAAGGGTATGAGCGTACAAGCGCCTTTATCGTTGGAAATTATCTCAGAATCAAAACTCATGCTCGATTTTTGCGATGTAATCGATAGTTTTCGATATATTTTGATATAAAGACATTTTTACCCGCATTATTGAATATATCTGGAAACGCTCATGAGCACGGAAAAAAAGATTAGTGAAAATAACCATACGGATACCTGATTTTGGCACCTGCTAGATGTTATGGTAAACTTGACCAGAAGTATGGTACATTTACCGATACTTTGAGTAAATTCTACGTGCAATCAGGTAAAATCACCTAGTACCTAGTCAAAACGTAGTATACTTCTGGTTAACATTACCATAACATCTAGCAGGTGCCAAAATCAGGTATCCGTATGGTTATTTTCACCGTAGTTTTTTTTCCGTGAGATTGCAGAGGCGACTTTTTACTGGTGATAATACACACACACACACCACAAATTAGCAATACAGCTGTTGTAAACTTTTGCTACAGGCTTAGTAATAGTCGATTCAAAAGCAAAACCCTGCAAAAATGACGATAAGCTCACTAAAAAATCACGAAACCCACTTCCAAACTCATTAAATGCTTGCAAACGTGTGATCGTAAAGGCGGTGATAGCCGCCTAAATCTTCCGGCTATTGCGTATGCTTCTTCTTCTTGCGTGTTGGTACGAGAACACTTCGTGAGAATGGAGCTTAATGCACGGAAAAATAAAAACTACGGTGAAAATAACCATACGGATACCTGATTTTGGAACCTGCTACAAGTATACTATGTTTTGACTAGGTACTAGGTGATGTTACCTGATTGCATGTCGAATTTACTCAAAGTATCGGTAAATGTACCATACTTCTAAACAAGTTTACCATAACATCTAGCAGGTGCCAAAATCAGGTATCCGTATGGTTATTTTCACTAATCTTTTTTTTTTTTTCGTGTGATATAAGGCACCCAATGTAAAAGACGGCTAAAGAGTTTTATGAGTTTGGAAGTGGATTTCGTGATTTTTTAAGGGGCTTGTCGTAATTTCTGAAGGATTTTACTTCCGAATCAACTATTAATAAGTCCGTAGCAAAAGTTTTCAACAGCTCCATTATGCCAAAATTCAGCTGTCATATAATAATTTTATCCGCTATTTGGCGAATACAAGTCTAATTTTCCCAGACTAATAATGCACCAATTCGTTCGTACTTCCTGAAAATAATTCATTTCATAATATTCAGTATTTTTGTTTTTCCTTTTTGCATTTACAGTTCTATGCCAATCTTCCTATACATATATCACCAACAAACTAGTATTAAAAATGTATAAACTATAGCACACACCACATGCTCTCTACAATGGGTCTGTTGCAAACTTTTACTACAACGCTACAGAGTGTTCAATCTCGTGTAAAATCGCGTGAAAAGTCCATTGGTGGCATCAGAAAGTCATGAAATGAAATAATGAACTCACGAGAGACGTTTATTGAAAACCAAGATGGCGGTAAAATATTGAGCAACCTGTATGCATGCACCACGAACATCCAAGGATAGCCAACCTCACAATATCAATCACACCCAATCACAACGTAAACAAACACATTACCTCCGAAGCTGTGAGGTTGTCAACGTTGGCAATCCTTGGATATTAAAGGTGCATGCATACAGATTGCTCGATATTTTACCGCCATCTTGGATTTCATTAAACGTCTCTTGTGAGTTTTTTATCGCATTTCATGACTTTCTGATGCCACCAATGGACTTTTCGGGCAATTTTACCTGCGAAGGAACACTATTTATCGTTGTAGCAAAAGTTTGCAACAGACCCATTGCATCGATTAGAAAGGAACAGATAGTTCATCTTAGTTACAGAATGAGATGAACAGACTTTAATGAATAAATCATGAAGTGAGCGGATGAAAGGGACGATAATTAATTTATAATCCCCCAACGTCCGCGGTGATAAACTATGCAGATGGTGGATCGCGTCTGAAGAAAAAAATAAAAAAAAAATTAAAATAAATCGCTGTTGCATCCGCACCGCACCGAGCAACGTGCCGCGGAGGGAATTGAAGGGTAGTTTAGCGTTGGAGGAAAACAGTCATCGTTCTCCGCACCTTGCAGTCATTTTCATAAAAAATTTAACAAAAATCAAAGGAGGTATACCCCGGAGTGAGATTTTACCTTGATTTTTATAAGGGAATCGGTTTGTTGCAAACTTTTGCTACAACGAAAAAGAGTGTTTTATCAAATGTAAAATCGCCTGAAAAGTCAATGAGGCAGTTACAAGGGTCTGAAGTTGTGTGTTTTTTATAAAGAAAATAAAAATATTTGATGAGCTGAGAACAATGGTGCCTTTGGTTTTTTTCCCAAATGTCCTGGTTTTGGAGAGATACACACGTGTGAAGTTTGAAAAAATTGTGGACGTAGTGACGTCACTACGCGGAATTCCCATTTAAAACAATGTATTTTAGGCCGAAATTGCATCTTCGGAGCAATGAGACGTAATTAGAAACCAAAGGCATCTTTGTACTCAACTCATCAAGTACTTTCATTTTCTTTACAAAAAAAAAAAAAACGCAACATTTCACACCCTTGCAACTGCCCTATTGGTGGCATAAAAAAGTCATAAAATGCAATAATAAACTCACAAGAGGCGTTTAATGAAATCCAAGATGGCGGAGAAATATCGAGCGATTTGTATGCATGCACCACGAACATCCAAGGATGGCCAACTTTGACAACCTCACATGGAGGTAGAGGTTATGTGTTTGTTTACGTATTGTGATTGGTTGTGATCGATATTGTGAGGTTGGCTATCCTTGGATGTTCGTGGTGCATACATACAAATTGATCGTCTTCTGGATTTCATTAAACGCCTCTTGTGAGTTTATTACTGCATTTTATGACTTTCTGATGCCACCAATGAACTTTTCAGGCTACTTTACTTGGGATTTAACTCTCTTAATAGTTGTAGCAAAAGTTTGCAACAAACCCATTCGGTGATGGATCTGTTGCGTACTTTTGGTACAGCATGCAATATGACACATTTATTCGAACGTGAAGTTCGGCAAACTATAACGATGCTCCCTGGTAAATTTGCATTGAATCATAATATGTATCTTGTTCGCAAAATCTGGCAGCAAGCTGTGAATGAAATTCAATTTGTTTTATAGTAATGTTATACCTTATGGTCAGAGCTGCCGTTTTGCGTATAATTAATGACGTTAAAGTACATACGTGGAATCCAATGCAATAGTGAAGTAAAATTTGAGAGAATTTGTTGTTTACTATTACGAATTTGCATTCGAAAATTTGGACCCTGTTCCTTATGGGAAACAAACCCCACGAGAGGGAGTAAGATGGAGCATTCGTTTGGATTCATTTTTTTTTTTTTTTTTTTTTTTTTTTTTTTTTTTTCGTGATGCCACACTGAACAGGTCTATAATTAAGTACGCACTCACCGGACGGATCTAACCTTCATTGCCAGAAATATGGCAACACAAATCCTGATTTTTAGGCGTGCGACGTAGTCGCCCTAGTTGGGGGTTAGAGACGCAGCTCTCTGCCTGCCAGTCGTGCGAGTCGCGGTTGATCGGACGAGCTTGCGGTCATCCTGGGTGCTCTGTTCTAGCAGAGTTTTCAAAGTGAGAGAGCGGGTGAGACCCGAGAGCACCGCGATAATTAATTGAATGAAAGCTATCTCCGGAAGCAGAGCCCATGGAATATCAGGTTTGCTCCCCCGCAGCAATCCTAATTTGGCCCTAACGCTTCTTTCTTGGAAGTAGCACTTCCTGTGTTTTCAGGGGGCTCTTCCATATTCTTCCTCCAAAGACCGTTCCAATTAATGATTTTGCGACTTGGCTCTCTTCTCCCTTCCACACTCACACACACGCACAAATACACTAACTCACTCGCAAATTTACTGTCCCTTGATTTCCTTTGCCCGAAACGCCTTCCAGCCTCCCCTGAACCCGCGAAATATTGTGACTACATTGCCTGTAACCGTGACCAACGCGTGTGTTCACGCCCAAATATCCGGTCAAGTCTCTCTTGAGCTGAGCATCATTAAAACTTAAATAGAGAGAGAAGAGGGGGGAAGAGGGAGCACACGTCCGTCCTTGTGGGGACCATCTTGCTCCCAAAACCAACATTGAGGGTTATTTTGGACTTGTGCGGGGTACTTTTTCTCAAGCGGGATCGAGTCAGCTCAAAATCAATTGTGAAAAGGAAAAGCGGGGCGAGCGAGAGACAGATATATATATATATATATATATTAAGATTAAAGTTGGCTAGTACATATGTAAAAGATGATGAGAATAATAAGCTGAACAGCCATAACACATGATTATCATTTATCACAGATTTTTATTTAGAAAAACAAGTGAAAAAATGAAAAAATGAACTATTTAGTTGGAACAGACGTTTCGACCGGAACACCGCGGCCATCATCAGTTTTTTCTAAGTTCTCCTTGTTGTGAATATTTCCGAAGTTATTGTTGGAATATTGAATGAATTTTGGCATCACCTTGAGTTCTTTGCACTTCGAAAGAAAAAACTTGCTGTTTTCTAAGTTCTCCTTGTTGTGAATATTTCCGAAGTTATTGTTGGAATATTGAATGAATTTTGGCATCACCTTGAGTTCTTTGCACTTCGAAAGAAAAAACTTGCTGAACTAAATAATAAATGAACTAAATAGTTCATTTTTTCATTTTTTCACTTGTTTTTCTAAATAAAAATCTGTGATAAATGATAATCATGTGTTATGGCTGTTCAGCTTATTATTCTCATCATCTTTTATATATATATATATATATATATATATATATATATATATATATATATATATATATATATATATATATATATATATATATATATATATATATATATATATATATATATATATATATATATATATATATATATATATATATATATATATATATATATATATATATATATATATATATATATATATATATATATATATATATATATATATATATATATTATAGAGAGAGAGAGAGAGAGAGAGAGAGAGAGAGAGAGAGAGAGAGAGAGAGAGAGAGAGAGAGAGAGAGAGAGAGAGAGAGAGAGGGGGGGAGAGAGAGAATGCAGTTTATTTAAGACGCAAATACAAAACTGGAGAACTTAAAAGAATGAGTCTACATACAGAAAGAAAATCAAAAAATACAAATTATATACGTGAAGTTGAGTTGAGAATATTTCACAATTTATGTGTATTTGCGTCCAAGAGGCAGAATTAAGACTGATCAGTCGTCTCTTCCATTCTGCCTCTTGGCTCTCATGAATGGTGACTAAGATACACAAAATAAACATATTTAAATTTAAAAAATACTATTATTTAAATAAGTAAATAAATGAAAGAATAGTGGATAGGTAATTAATTAAATTTTATTAAGTAAAGATGAATGAAAAAAATAAATAATAACAAAATAAATAAAAAGTAAACAAAAATGAAGAATTACGGAAATAGAGAAGGAAAGGGTAAAGGGAGGAGGGAGAGAGATAGTGTGATAGAGAGAGAAAGAGAGAGAAAGATAGAGAGAGAGAGAGAGAGAGATTTTATTTTAGAGAAAGAAGAGAGAGAGTGGAATGGAATGGATTATTGAAAGAGAGAGTTTTCAAAAGCACTGGCAAGTTTTTAAATTCCAACGAAGTCCTCTTGCCGTTTTTAGGAAATAAAGTTCTTGTGGCGGTATTCGAGAAGATTACCGTACGGCGAACAGTCGATTAAGGTGCATTTGAAAACGTTGCACTTCGTCCGTTTAAACCCATATAAAAGGTCGAGTCCAAAGGTGCACCCAATAGTTCGACCTTTTTCATGTGTTTAGGTGGATAAATCGCAACGTTGCCAATCTGCACGCTACGGCACTGGGACCGTACTATATGCTACAGAAGAATAAAATCAAGATATTGACACACTCGTGTAGAAGAGGCTGTATGGATTGAAATAAACCCTGATAGGGCTCAAAAGATCTTACATTTATATTAGGTCTTGAACCAATGAGCTGCGAAAATCTGAAGTCGAAAAAATTCGATCTTAAAGTTTTCAAATACATACACTGACAAAACTGTGCGCCGCGCCGGTAGTACACCCAAAGCTCCGGTAGAGCCGAAGCACGAGCTGATTCAGATAGCTTCGCTGAACAAAGTTCGGTAAAGCTATCTTTTTCTCGACATTCCAACTCGCAAGTTTATAGATCCCGCGTTTTCGGAGAAATATCTTATGCGGATATAAACGGCATTGCCTGTTACGATGAACCCACCACATGTAAATTGCGTTCAATGCGCGCAAACCGCATATCTATCAATTAAATTGGTCTTATGTACCTTCTTGCGTGTAGTAATTACACTATACATACAGTATGTGCTATATGAGACCTAATACCCTCTGTGATTGTGAGCACTAATCCGAGCTTGCCCATTTGTTAATTGAACTCGTGTCGTATATGAATTCAAGCGGAGCTGAATGGGCAAAATTATAGAGTGACGTTCATCGACCGTTAAAACCGAAGCTGGTAAGCTATATCGGTAGCGATTATGTTGCATAGCAGTTCAACTTTGGCAGTGGTGGCTCGTGCAATTCGACCACCATGCTTAGTTCCCATTAATATCTATGCAAAAGTATCGATATCTGGGGGTGCAGTTTCACCTCCTAAAGCTGGGCATTAGGTAAGTAAAGTGGTAACGCTACCGAAAGTTCGAAGGGAAGTAAGTTGAAGTTATTGAGATACAGTTTTAAATCAGCGTAACGCGCAATCTGGCAACGCTGCATTCCGCCTATTTAAACTAGCGTAAAATATCGATTCGCGGGAGAGGCAGGCCGCTCTACTTGACGCGAACGCGAAATCCTCTTGTGATGTGAATACGACTTTTTTAAGAAAAGAGCCTTTAACTCGAGTATGTAACTCTTCCTACTCAACAGTCTTGGTTTTGCATACATCAAGAATTGAAGGCGCTTTAAACATCGCTAGGGCCAGGAACAAAACAGAGACATCTTAACATATTCTGTCTTCATTCAAATTCGTTAAAATTGGCTTATTCTGTCGTGAATTAATTTAATGTTCAACTTTAAAACCAAACTAAGACCTTAAAAAGCCCTGAACCACCTCGAGGTTGAACTTTTTTGTGTAAACCTTGTTGCATAAAATTCCTGAGACTTCGTAATAATAAAGTACGAAACAAATTAAAATGGCCAGGAAGATTTTATTTCGCCAATTCGAAAAAGAGAAAATTTTGAATGATGTTATGTTAAGAAAAAAAATTTCGAACGCGGTTGCTCAGCTCAGCTGATTCGTTTGCATTACTACAGAAATAAACAAACGCTCGCAGCGCTATCTCTTAACTATGCTCTAAATTAACATTAAATACTTCACCAAACCCAAAGAGTAAACAAAAGTCCCAACAAAACGGTAAGAAAGCGTGGCAGGTGAGGTTAGGTTGGCGATATCGAAAAGTCGGCCTCTGATTGGCTGGCCAAAGCCTGGACCCTGTGAGATCGCTCTTATAGAGATTTAACACAGAGTTTTTGACTTTGCCTCATTTAAAGTCAAATCCCAGGAAAATTATTGCTCCTTACCTTCGGGAAATTCAAATTATATTTTTCTGAGGATATAACGAAGATATCGATGGGTCATACATAGTACTTCATCGAAAAATTAACAGAACAATATGAATTTGAAAGTAAAATTACGGGCAATTTTTTCCGCCGTCACGTCCGATAGTGAGCCGCTAAACTTCGTATTGTCTTGTGAATTTGTGGTTAAATCTTCGGTTTTCTTCATGAAATTGGCGTATTTCCTTCTAAGAATGAATTTCACATGCATTTCAAACTATCTGCACTAAACTAAAACAAGAAAAATGGAAAAAAACAACTGCTGCACCACACACTCAGCCCAACCTGTGCGAAGAGTGGGAAACACGGCAAAAAATTACCCGTAATTTTACTTTCAAATTATTATCCTTCTCTTACTTTTTCGATGGAGTTATGTGTATGACCCATCAATCTTTTCGTAATAGTCTCAAAAAAATATAATTTGAATTTTCTGAGGGTAAAAAAGAATAATTTTCTTAAAATTTAACTTTAAATGAAGCAAAGTCGAAAATCCTCTGTTAAATTTCCATAATAGCGATTTCACAGGGCCCAGGCTTTCGCTAGCCAATCAGAGGCCGTACAATCGATAGTGACATTCGATGGTATTTCGACTATGCCAAGCTCTCCTACCGTTTTGTTGAGACTCTTGTTTACTCTTTGGCTCTAAATTAACATTAAATCAACGAGCTATAATTTTAGAGTGGCAGCGGATTGGTCTACCTTGTGCCACACAGGGTAGAAGGAATCCCGGGACGGACGGCAGGTTACGACCTACAAAATTTAACCTCAAAATCGATTTTTACGGCAAGATGGCGGCACCCTAGGTGAGAACAGTGAACCAGCGGAACGTTCCTTGATTTGCCACTCTAAAGTTATAGCTCATTGGGCGGCACCCTAGGTGAGAACAGTGAACCAGCGGAACGTTCCTTGATTTGCCGCTCTAAAGTTATAGCTCATTGGGCGGCACCCTAGGTGAGAACAGTGAACCAGCGGAACGTTCCTTGATTTGCCACTCTAAAGTTATAGCTCATTGGGCGGCACCCTAGGTGAGAACAGTGAACCAGCGGAACGTTCCTTGATTTGCCTTTCTAAAGTTATAGCTCGTTGCATTAAGGTGATTCCAGGCGAAACTTTTCCAGATTTCAATCCGATGGATAGCGCCACTAGTCGCTTTTTGGAAAAGTCGTGGTTTTGGCGTTTTAAACTGAAACCATCGATAAAACGCAAAATCCAATAACGTCAGCACCTGCAAAATTTTTTTATGGATTTTTTGAGCCCAAAATGAGCAAAATTGGTTCAAAATTAAAGCCGCAAATTATGAAATTCGTTTCGCCATAAGCTTAGTGAGTGAGAGTGAGCGCGAGTGATGATATGTCTATCTGCCTCACTCGCACTCATTGCGGCTTACGGGAAGTTTCGTTTTTCATAATTTCCGGCTTTATTTTTGAGTGTTTCAGCCTGAAACTTTCAGGGTATCTTCCTGGAGTATGCTCGCAGGTGCTGACGTTCCTGAAAACCGTGTTTTTAGCGTGAATTCGTCAATTTTAGCCAAAAACTGTTGACTTTTCGAGCAGCGCGACGTGGTGTCCAAAGTTGGAACTAATCGACCCTGGAATCATCTTAAATATACTTCACCAAACCTAACCTGCAGATCAAATTCGCCGCGACAGCCTGTTTTGATCAATAAGGGGCTAGTAGCCATCGTTCAGTCTCAATCCTTTGTATTATATCACAATTTCACTTGAAATTAACTGGTCTATAAAGTGTTTTCCCTTCCCGATTTAGCTTTTCTTTCTTCTTCCCTCATCTTTTTGTCTTCAAACGACACTATTTTAATCTCTACTGTGCGGTTGACTTGGCTCTCGACAACAGTTTCCCTGCGTCATCACTTGATCCGCACCTCTAATTTCTCTTGCTTTAAAATCGAAGAGTCCACAACCAAAGGATTGAGGGTACCAGAGGGAATCCAAAGAATCAGAAGGGTACTATACCTCACCTATCTAGAATTCAACTTGATTCAGTGAGGCACCGTCAATAATCGCTTTCATTGCGGTTTCGCGAAACTCTCTCGAAAACTCTCTCCCGCGGAAAATCTTCGAACTGCTCCAGTGTTTCCAGGAAGGAAACTCACGCAGTTTTACCGCAGAGTAACTGAAGCGTTGAAATATATAATGAAGTATGCGCCATCAGTTGTTGCAAAGATTGTGCATCTTTCTCCTTGATTATCTAAAATACTGAGTGTCTTTACCAAACCGTCTTTTTCTTCTTTTTTTTTCCGAAAAAATCATTCATTAAAGGAGAAAATTCGTTTCACTGGACGTCATGGGTAATTTTTTTGACAAAAAAAAAAAAAAAAATAATAAAAACTGCACAATCTTTGCAACATCTAATGGCACTTACCTCGTTATGTATTTCAACGCTTCAACTGTTTGCCTCAAAACCACAATCATAACTGCTTTCAGAAATCATTATTTTTTAGAAAGAGTGTCATGCTCCATTGTAATTGTTTCGGTTTCTGAGTCGCTGGTTTTTTTATGGCTCTTGCCATCCTCTCATGTTCAGCGTTCCACGGCTTTGGTTCCTACTTCGTTTTTTTTTTTTAACTATTGTAAACTTCTTTTTTTTTTTTTTTTTTTTTTTTTTTTTTGTCAACTCCGAACCAATTCTTCGTTTCTTATATTTACTGCGGACATTTCCTTGTACTTTCATGAGGAAAAAAACAAACTAAAAAATGTTGACGTAACGCCTTATTTGAAAGGCAAGAGGATCGTTCATTAATCCCCTCCCCTTAAAATTCTCAGTTTTGATCTGAAAGACATGAGTGGAACATGATATTAACTGGTCGAAGCCTTAAAGCACAGAATACTCTAATCAGAACGGAAACTCTAATTCATTTTGAAACATTCTTTACTTCGGGCCGCCATGTTCGAAAGTGAGCATCTTCGGCAATCTTCGGTAGATCTCCGGCAACTGGCCGAGTTGTGATTGGTTGTATAGCCTGAAAAAGCATGTCCGCCATCTTGAGAAGTGAGTAGGCACAGTTGCCAGTTTGTGCCAGTAAATTCCAAATCTTGTTTCCATTGGCTCTTATGGGAGTTTCCCTTCTGATTGTATTATTCTGTGCTTAAAGCGTGTGCATTTAATACGTGCTTCCTCGCAGCTCGTACGATGGACGCTCAGATATGCACGCCCGATTTTTGATTCCTGCTAATTTGTGACGCGATTTCTTGGATTTCTTTAAAGACCTTGGATTGGCGAAACCGGCAACAAGGGCTTTTGGAAGCATGAGCCCCCCCCCCCCCCCCCCCCCAGCTCTTTAAAGACCAGGTTAGTTCATAAGAACGCTTCTCTTCCGTTTGTTTAGGGAAGGTAGTTAACTGTTCGTACTCTGAGGAGTTGAAATTGCCTATACAATAAATTGAAGGCGCCCGGCGAAATCTTATCTGGTAACTGTTTACATCGATAAGCTCGTTTATTCGGAATCGTGAGACCGGAACAACGCGAAAAAGACTTAAAGGAGACGAACGAGTTTACTCGGGCTTGGGCCATAAGGAGTTAAGGAAGATTTGATTCCATAAAATTTTCCCCAAAGTTCTTAAAGTTCTATAGGCACTTCCTTTTAAATGACAGGCAGAGCTTTCACTAGTGAAAGCGCGGGCTCATTTCTCATGATACCATTTACTTACTAAAAATATGAATGAGAGGGTAAGATGAATAATACCCCAAGGTAGGAAAAATATTTTAAGAAATGGATGTAAAAAAAAAAAAAAAAAAAAAAAAAAAAAAAAAAAAAAATTAAAAATTGACAGTATCTGCTCTCTAAAATAATTTGGTGGGACTTATTATACTGACAGCTTTCGGAAAAGAAGTATTATACCTACGTATGCTTGGGGAAAAGTTAACAACCATATCCACTCGCACGCTAATTCAGCATGTTCAATACAGTCTACACTGTGCAATGCGGTTTAAAGTGTTGTGATTGTGTTGTGTCTTCTTCCTTTATCCTGCTTTCCCACTTTCCCAGTTTATAAAACGACTTGGAAAACAAGATAAGTGTAATAATACTAAAAGTAGGAGGATCGCGTTGGTGTCAGATATAACGAGGAGAGAAAGAACTCAACAAGATTCAGACTTAACTGCTATTCCTATGGGAGGGTTTTTTTTTCTTGAGAAATGTATTTTTGTCTTTCTCTCTCTCCAGCCATTTGAACACATGTTTCAGTAAAGGATAACAGATGGGACCATCAAATAACTTTAACCACTATTCCCGTCGGCCGTCCTTTTCTAACGCACGTATTCAAATGGTAGGAGAGAAATTAAGGGATCAGAAAGTTTTGATGCCAAGAAAGCAATTGGAAAAACTCAGAACAATAATATGACTTCGGTCACATTTTCAAGAGAACATTTAGCACATGTACGGGGTTTCGAATTTCTAAAGTGATTTTTCCGGACTAAACATGTAAATTCTTTAAAGAGTTTGCGAAAGAACTCAGAGCTTAAAATCAGCTTTTCGTTTAATTGTTCTTCCAAGCATGAACATCCGATCTACCTGTGATTTTCGAATCCTGAACATTCGGCGCCGAAAACTTATTATAGAACGGTATTTAAACTTCGAAAAATCCAGATGATAAAACTTCGATATAGGCGTAATTTAGACCAAAAATATTCGGAAATATTTGGAGTCTCCACCTTTAAATCTAAATTTCCCCAAAGTTAACAATATTTCCCCATCGGGGCTCATACAAACTTTTGATAAAAGCAAATAAATATAGTCCAATCTGATGTACAATATGATCAACGAAATTCACGAAAATCACACCAAAAAAATCTAAAATTCAGTAATAAACTCACAAAACAGATATATAACGGCAAGATCGTAAAAGCAGTTCAACGGAGGTATTATGGGAGATTCCTGAAGAATTTGTTATACTTTCTTTGGAAGAACAACACAGAGATATGTCTCAAATTAGATAGGAATCTCCCATGACACCTACTTCTCTCCGCCATTAAACCCGATTCTGAGAGTGAATTTCGTGATTCTTTCAGAAACGTAGGGTGCTATTTGGCAACGTTGCCGTTAGTCCATTTAAACCCATTAAAAAGGTCGAATGATAGGGTCTTCGCATTCGAACTTTTACATGGGTTTAAATGGACCTAGTACAACGTTGCCAAATTGCACACTACGCCACTGGATTCTTTGGTGTACTCGTCGTCGTTCTTTTAGGTTTTTATGGAAGAATCAACTCTTTAGCTTCCTGTACCAAAAATTTGCAAGAGCCTCCTAATTATCGGTGCAGAAAACGTAAACTTAACGAAAATATTGCCAACTCTTCACTTTTTCACTCTAAAAGGGTGTCTTCCCCAGCGAATTTAAAAGCGCGAATAAACTGATTGAGCCAATGAGCTGCCTAGAAGTCGATAGGTCGAGTTGTATCGACAACGAAGAAGCTCATTGGCTCAATCGGTTCATTTGCGCTTTTAAATTCGGAGGTGGAGACACCCCTTAACGAAGTTGGATATTGAGAAAGTATTGCGATGGCGCAGCCAGTGTTGCCAGATCGAGGGTAAAAAGCCGTATCGTCCCCGGCCATTTAAATCAATGTGAAACGTACGGCTTTTTCATCCCAATCTGACAACACTGGGCGCAGCTGTCTATCTGTCTGTATCCCCGCACAACTTTTGATCCAATGCTCAATATACATCCACATTTTGCAGAGAGGTTGCTTCTAACATTCCTCAGATTTTGTTTTTTTTTTCGACATTTTAAATTTTAAGCAAGTTATGGAGGATAAAGGGTTATAAAAGGTCTCCATTAAAATCAATGAGGGGTAAACATGGCGGAAAATTGGAATATTTCAAATTTTTTTGAATTTTTGATTAAAAGCAAAATTATTCTGCAACCAGCCTACTGTAAAATTGACCCCTTGAGGGGGGTCAGGGAGCTGATTCTGCTCTTTTGGACGAGACGAGATTGCAGGATTCGTCCAATCCCTCTGGTTTAAACTTCGTCACTTGACAGATTTTGAGTCTTTCATTGGAAGAAAGAGTCATTTTTCTGAAATGAACGACTCAAACGACTTCAAATCTGTCACGTGACGCCGTCTAAACCAATGAGATTGTTGCGGTAGATTCCCGTTATTTTGACTCATCTCGTCCAAAAGAGTAGAATCAGCCCCCTGAGGGTCGAATTCAGAATATTATAGGGGGGTCTGGGGGTTTCCTCTAGAATATTTTAGGGCGGTCTGAGGTCTCCCCCAGAAAATATAAGGGGGTCTGGAGGCCCCCCCCAGATTAAGTTTGATGTGAGAAAGTGCGTTCGTGGGGTATTCCCAACTGTTTTTTTTTTTTTTTTTTTTTTCAATAGAAAAATGACTAAAAATCAAAGGGACTAAAAAACCTTGTCCTTGTAAAAAATGTTGTAAACAAACCCGGCATCTACGTACAAAGGCGAAAGATTAATGGTAATTTCCAAGGAAACAAATTCGAGTTCATCCCGGCCGCTTTGTCTTACAGGAGCGGCGAACATTGTTTTCCCGCAGATTTAGATTCATGGCGTATATGAGGAAAGCAAGGAGACGATGCAGCCGGCGCGCGAGACTATTTGGGGGGGGGGGGGTTATTGGACTCAGGACAGAGTATCTGCGGCAGGGTAGAGTGGAGTGGAGGCGCGCGGTTCAAGTCTGTGTAACTGGAGATGACGCGGATGCGGTGCGAGTTGCATAACTTCTTGTCGACCAGGCGCATGAATCACGAAACGATGCCCGTGGAGATTGAAGAATGCTCCATTGCCGCCCATCATTTATGTCTCTGTCACAGTGTTACCAGATGGAGGGTAAAAAGCCGTATCATCCCCCATTTTAATCAATGTAAAACGTACGGCTTTTTCACCCCAATCTAGCAGCTTCCAGCCTAAGCTTTAAGATTATTGATTAAAATTTTTAATTCAGTTTTAATTCTAGAACATGTACCCAGTCATTGGAAAAAGGCTGAGGTAATTGTACTTTTGAAACCCGGAAAGCCCCCGGCGGAACCGTGTTCATACAGGCCTATATCGCTTTTACCCATCATTGGCAAATTATTTGAAAAATTGTACATTAAACGATTAAACAGGATCATCGGTGATAGAAAACTTATCATCGATGGACAATTCGGATTCAGGGCCAAACATGGGACTCTAGAGCAGCTCCACAGAATTTCTTCCATTGTGGAAGCTGCCCTGGAGGGGGGAGGCTTCTGTAACGCTGTTTTCCTGGATGTGTCGCAGGCTTTTGATCGTGTATGGCACGAAAGATTAATCTACAAGTTGTCTAAAACGCTTCCAGGAAACCATGTTAAGATACTATCATCGTATGTCTCTATAACCGATTTTTTAGAGTGAGATTTGAGGACTCCTACTCTGATTTTCGTCCAATTAGAGCCGGAGTTCCTCAAGGCTCGGTTCTCTCGCCCATTTTGTACAGCCTGTACACTTCGGACCTACCGAGGCCACGTAAAGGCTGTAGAGTTGGAGTTTTTGCCGACGATACTGTTTAAGTGGCTTCGGCTCAAAATTATGGACGTACTGTTCACTTGTTACAAGAGAGCTTGCGGGACGTCCAGGAATGGACCTCTCATGACCGTTCAAAGGTGAATGCGACCAAATCTGAGAATGTTGTTTTTACCAACAGAACTTACGTCTACTCTCCGCTAGTTTTAAACGGGGATATCATTCCCCATTCCATGAAAGCAAGGTACCTGGGCCTTATCATGGATTCAAAGTTAAAATGGAAAGATCACATTATAACAAAGAGGGAACAAATTAATCTGAAAAATAGAAAAATGTTATGGCTAATTGGACGCCGCTCGAAATTAAGGCTGAGTAGCAAAATACTCTTATACAAATCCATGATAAGGCCCATTTGGGCTTATGGATGCCAGTTGTGGGCGTGTTCTGCTAAGAGCAACGTTCTTAGGATAGAAGTCGTACAGAACCTTTTGTTGAGACAAATCGCGAATGCGAGATGGTATGAGAGGAATAGCGATATCAGGGCTGAACTCGGGATTGAAAGCTTAGAGTTGTTCGTATCCAGAATGTACAACCGGTATGAAGAGCGCTTGCACCTCCATCCAAACCCATTGGCCGTTAGGCTTTTGGACTGGGTGGGAGATGTAAGACCACTAAAAAGGAGGAAAACTCATGAGCTTTCGACCCCCCTCTTTCTCAAAATTTAATTGAAGCCCCGGCCAACTTTAACCGCCAGGGACTTTCCATTTGAATAAATTTAAAGTAAAAAATACTAACCTTTTTTACTTTCATTAGATATACATGTTAGGTATTTTTGCCCATTTTTGTACCATTTTCTTTTGCCCATTTTTGTACCATTTTCTAATTTTCCGTTTTCAGCTTTTACCATTTTTCTATTCTAGTTTACCACCATCACTTTTCTTTTTTAAATCCTGCTTAAATTTCTATTATTCTATTTTTTTCTTTTTTAATTCTGATTCACAGTTCTTTAAATTTGTTATCTGTGATATGCGAATGACGAAATCTCTCTCTCTCTCTCTCTCTCTCTCTCTCTCTCTCTCTCTCTCTCTCTCTCTCTCTCTCTCTCTCTCTCTCTCTCTCTCTCTCTCTCTCTCTCTCTCTCTCTCTCTCTCTCTCTCTCTCTCTCTCTCTCTCTCTCTCTCTCTCTCTCTCTCTCTCTCTCTCTCTCTCTCTCTCTCTCTCTCTCTCTCTCTCTCTCTCTCTCTCTCTCTCTCTCTCTCTCTCTCTCTCTCTCTCTCTCTCTCTCTAAAATGGATGTATATGTGTGTCATACTTATATTTTAGTTAGTATAAGTTGAACTAAATGTAAAATTTTAAAGACTACATAGTCTGAAATTGTAATACAAATACTTTAATTTGTGTATTGTAATAAATAAAAAAAAACCAATCTGGCAACACTGCTCTGTCAGCAGCAACAGCTCCAGCGCTGAAAAATCGCTTTGACTCCTCGCGGAAAGAATGTCAGAGAGGCTGCGAATCGCTCCTTCGCCTTTAAAATCCGCGAGACAGTAAGGACTCGTTTCGTCTTTTAATACATCAAATTCTTCGCTAAATTAAGTTCTAAACAAAATTGACTCGATGTATAAAGTTTCATCGAAGTGTATGATAGTGTGACATCCTTAGAGACAAATTAACTGCACGCATACGCGAAAAGGGGAGCCGCTGACTGGGAAATCGGGAAAAAAGTTCTTCATAGACAAACTGACAGTGTCATTTGGCGAATCCAGGAATCCGTCTTTCTCTCTCTTCTCCCATTAGAACCAGAGCTGCCGTTTTGCGTATAATCAATGCTATTTTTCTATTCACCAATGATTCCACCGGTTGAGAAAAGATTACACAGTTCAGTTCTTTGTATGACTGAAATGCACGAAAAAACTATGATCAGTAAGCTTCCCTTAATCGGTGGAAACTCCGTTGATTAATTAAAATATCCGCAAGTTTTTTAAGGTCATCGACGACTCCACCGGTTGAGAAAAGATTACAGAATCTGATGTGAGCGTTTTTGTGTATTACAGTCATACACTGAACTAAATTGTGTAATCTTTTCTCAACCGGTGGAATCATCGGTGGATTGAAAAATGCGATTGATTATACGCAAAACGGCAGCCCTGAAGTACAAGCAGAGCCATAAATCCTGCGTCGACTATTCGACGCAACCCGCATTACATGTGCAGTTAACGCTCTCTTATCTTTCTTTTCTTTTGTTCTCCCAAGACCGAGAGAGGTTCGGGCTACAGTCCAGTCAAATTAGACGAAAAAAAGGCCCGTGCTGGAAATAATTCATAAAGTTTTTATATTTTGGATATAAGCTCACTATGGGGAGTAGATTTAAGGTCCATTGAGTCTACCAATTTTTCGGGGGTGGAACCCCCCCTTTTCCTCAAAAAATCAAAAATTATGCCGACTGTGCGATGGTTTTTGGCAAATATCACAGAAACCGTTCGTCTGACGACCAAAACTTACTGGACTTAAATGAAAGAACAGGAAATTTCCTATAAAATGACTCTTATTTTGGATCGCTACGATGTATCGTTCCGGAGAAAATTGAAAATTTTCAATGGGTAGGAAAACCAAAAATTTTCAAAAATATCAATTGTTCGACGAATTTTTGTAAATATCTTGCGAACGGCTCGTCAGAGACCAAAATTTATAATAACCAATTTGAAAGACCATACAATTTTACATAAGGTGAGTATAAAACAAATCATGAGTAGTGTTTGGTTTTTAAAGTATTCAACTTTTAAAAGTCTGGGACAAAAGTTCTCCGAACAGGTATATAGTGGGTTTCAGCGAAATATTGATTTGCATTCTCTGAGCGCATCGTTTTCTCAGGAATGTTCACTAAAACCGAATAGAATCTTTTCTGTCACAATTTCTCAATTTTTTAATGCACGGGGGGGGGGGGGGGGGTCACGGTCACCCCTCCCCCCGTACATTAAAAATACTTGGTGTGTACTAAAATATACTACAGTTAATATTAAATATCACAATTTTTTAATGTACGGGGGAAGGGGTGGCGGTGGCCACGACCCCCCTTCTCACCCCCTTCCCCCCACACCCCCTCCCCCAACCCCAACCACACCACTCTGTACCCACCCCTCCCACCTTCACAACGGCCTTTCAAATTTTTCGTGAATTATAGTGAGCCGGCGCGTGTGTCGTTGATCGATTTAAAACAGCGTCAAAAATAAGCTTTGGCCAGAGACATTGAATGAAAGGAACTTCGGCGAACTTTAAATTTTGAACTTTCTTCCACACCACCCATATGGGGTCAAGCTCCAGGCGCGCTTTCTCGCGGCGCCGCATTGCGAATTGTGCGCCTCAAAGGCTAAATATACTGTATGATATGTTAACTAGACTGATGAATATAACTATGCACTGTTTTTGTGAAGATGGATGGGGGGAGGGGAATTTGCGTGTGGCATTGGCGAGTCGTTGGGAGGGGAGGGGGTGGGCTCAACGAGATGCTTTCAACTAGCGCCCGCTCCTCCGTCTCTTCAACGACCCAGCAGAGGGTTCGTTCGCTAAAATTCTTTCAATTAACAAATAATAAGCATATCGAATGACAATGGGCCGAACTCGGCCCGGAAAATGCATTCAAAATATTTAGAGAGGCCCCAGCGGCAAAGGTTGTACGTAAGCACGTACTCGTTGGTGTTTTATTGTAATACTTTGGGTCGGTCACTACTGATCCTTTTTTTTGCTATGCCGGCAGACCGCTCGACAACAGAAACGTTTATGAAAAATAAAAAATATGTCACACATTTTTTCCAATTTTGGCCAGTTCGTCTGTCTTTGCGGAACCTTTTCCGGGCTGGTCATTTCAGTTGACATGCAATCGGTCTACAAGTCACATGGTTTGATTCTCGTGCAAAATGATGTAGAAAAATGTGAATATTTTGGTGCAAATCATTTTACGCGTGCGATATTTTTAAGACAGTTTATGTGTCAGTTTAAGACCACTACTCAAGTATGTAATTTCCGAGTTAAGCATACACTTTTTTCGCGGGTCATTCTTCTTTGGTTTTGTGTGTGTGTGTGTTTTTATGCGTATTTTACGTATTGTGTCGTACCGTGTTATTACGTATTTTCCGAAGCGCAAATACGAGCTTCAAAAATTGTTCTTGTGCAAGCATGGTCCCGGAGGGTTTTTGCTTTATTTGTGAAGGATTCTTAAGTGAAAGTGAAACCGTTACTGTGGAAAAAGGGTTATCTACTTTGAAATTAGCCTGTGAACAGCGAAATGACGGCAAATTGGATCAGATTAAAGGTGCTACAGCTGTTACAGTGCATAAAACTTGCAGACGTGACTACACGCATTCAAAAAATATCGCAAAAGCTCTTAACAAAAGAGCGGGTGTACCAGATGAAAGAGTTTTACGCTCCGAGTTTCAATTCGATTTTAAAACGTGCTGTTTGTTTTGTGGGGAAAAGTGCGATATTTTGGCGGAAAAAATTAAAAACAAGAGCAAACGTACGCCTATGTATGAAGTGCGCACACTTACATTAAAAGGGCGGGTTTTGATTAAAAGTGCGGAACGGAACGACGATTGGGGTGAAATAGTTTCGCGACGAGTAAACAGTGTCATGTGTTTAGTTGCGGACGAAGCACGCTATCACGGGCCTTGTCAGTCCAAATTTTTTACTAATGCAAATACAACTCGGAAACGGGGTCGACCGCGAGATCAGGAAATCGCTACTGCATTTGAAGTGTTACGTTCGTTTATAGATAATTCTGATGAGTGTCAGTTTACTATGAACGATTTAATGAAAGTAATGGAAGAAAATTCACCAGTTCTAACTTCTGTGACTTATAAATCTTTGAAAGACAAATTAAAGGATATGTATGGGGATGAAGTTGTGTTCGCCTCACTATCTAACAAACCGACAATAGTGTGTTTTAAAGGTTCTCATCAAAAACTTCTCAACAGCTGGTACACGGAGAGAGCGAAGGACGAACATGAAGAGCGGAAAAGGATAGTAGAATGCGCCGCAAAAATAATTCGCGAGGATATCCGTTCCAGAGCTTATGAAATAGCAGAGTATCCAGCCTTAACAAGTTTTACAGATGATTCTGAAAATTTAGTTCCGGAAACGTTATACATCCTCTTGCAAACAATTGTTTCTCAAGGAAAAAAAGGTAAGACTATTGGTAGTCATAATAAGTGTATTGCAATTGCACATTCTATCATTGCTGCTACGAGACCTCGATCATTTATTTCACCGATACTTTTAGGACTCGCTGTGTATTTATTTCGAAAAGTTGCCGCAAAAAACATTGTACAAGCAGTGTCAAATTTAGGATTTTGTTCCAGTTATAATGAAGTGTCTCAATTTGAACTTTCAGCTGTTCAATCATGGGACCCGCGCATCGAGCGTCGAGCGTGGTCTCAATTTTCTTTTGATAATGCTGATGTCAATATACAAACAATGACGGGTAAAGGCACATTTCACGCAATGGGTGGTATTCAATGTGTAACTCCTAATGATTCAGTGCAAAATAAAGCAATTCCAAAGTTGTCATCATATAATTGTCCAACTGCAGATATTATCGCCTGTAGAAATATTGAACTGAAAAGTTACCAGCGTCCAAAAAATGGAGTGGATGAGATAATTTTGAGGAACGTTTACTCTGATGACATTTTTGATGAAGTCGCAAAGCCCACTAATCAGGATATTTTGTGGGTTTTTGGTAAATATTTGAAGGTGCCTTTTTTTCCAGGATGGCAGGGATTTATGGATAGAATAACGCAAAATTTGCCTCACTGCAAATCTGAGATTATCGCTTTACCGTTTTTAAATGAGCCACCTGGAAATTACAGAACTATTTTTTCAGTTCTCCTGTACGCAGCCGAGCAAAATAAAAAAGTAAACCAAAAAACATGCGTTGTCACATTTGATCAGCCCCTGTACATGAAAGCCAAGGATGTTGTTTCTTCTGAATGTAGAAAAGAAACGAGTCCATTATCAAATATTGTTGTTAGATTAGGTGGATTCCATCTTCTGATGTCCTACTTAGGCTCCATTGGATACATAATGGGAAGCAGTGGGACTTTCTGATTGTTGGTCTACCGTTTATGCTCCATCTTCTGTCCCTCATATGATATCCGGTCATGCATATGCGCGCGCGATTCGTGCTCATTTCCTCACTCACTCTGCGCTATCTACGTTAATTCTTGAAGATATGCCTATTGGAATGGTACAAAAAGATCACATACTAACAACTCTCTCAAATTTAAAAGAATCGCCGCCTGACTATACTGATATTTCAAAGTGATCAGATTGCCATCGAACTAAAGTTGCAATTTTCAGAGCACGTCAAAAGTTTACAAGATCGAGGGAAAACTGCTCGTCTTTGGCTCCATTATTACGAGCTTGTCACCATCGCGAAGCACTTTATTCAAACCGAGCGAATAGGTGACTGGAGACTCCATTTGGACAGCGTAAGAGCCATGCTGCCAATTTTTCATGCCACAGGGCATTTCCCCTACGCTAAATCATGTCAACTTTACCTTCAAGATATGGAAAAACTAGCGCAGAAAATGACTCGCACAGAATTTGAAAAATTCACCGAATCAAGTTTTTTTACAATACGACGATCGGATAAAAACTGGAGCGGCATTTGGTCAGACATGACAATTGAACAGACTTTAATGCGAAATATGAAAAGGGTTGGAGGCATCACGCACGGAAGAGGATTTTCTTAATGTGTTTTGAAAAAATGGATTTTTGGTCTTCCTGTTGCTTATCATATTTGTGAAAATTTTGAAAAATGCTGTCGCATTCAGACACAAAGCAGTAATCAGCATGTTGAACTCCGCGATTCAAGAATAAGCAGAGATGACGAGGACACAAAAACGTTTCTCTTTTGGCTGAAGCAGCACCCACCTTTCAACAAATCTGAAAATCTTGTTTCACTTTCAAGCGGTCTTGTCGCTTCAGAAAATGTCAATTGTTTCAAAGCAAGGGAGATTGGAGTTTCTACGTTAAATAGCGTCATCCGAGAGGGGAGTCGATTTGGAGATTTAAAGTTGAAAAAAATTAATATGATTAAGCCGATTTCATCGATGAACAACACGATACGAATTAGAGATACCGATGTCATCCAAATAGATAGTAATCAATTATTTCAAAGGATTATTTGCACTGTGCACACCATATCAGATTTAGAGACTTGCTTCAATTATGAGCTTTCGTCGATTCCTCTTTCTTTATTCGATGAAAAAGGGCTGATGCGGAAAACCAAGAAATCATCACTCTATGAAGTATTTAACAGCGTTTCCGAAAAAGAGGTTGACTTAAAAAATAGCTCATTTGTTTTAGACGGAGGAAACTTGTTGCATCGAGTGTTTTGGCCAAAAGAAGGCACCTTTTCAGATATTTTTTCATCTTACGTCCACTTTATTCGAAAAAATTACGGTCACTTGGTCATTGTTATTTTTGACGGTTATTCTGACAGTGAAAACAGCACAAAAAGTATGGAACGCATGAAACGTTGCTCAAAAAATATAACTCCAGAGATTATCTTTGATGAAAATACTCCTTTAACGAATGTAAATAAAACCATATTAAATAATTTGAAGAATAAAGCCCGCTTCATTTCATATTTAATGAAAACATTCAGTGATGAAGGAATTAGATGTATACAGGCTGAAGACGACGCAGACGTTTTGATTATTCATTCAGCTATTAACGAGTCCTCATCAATGAAATCAGTCGTGGTTGTAGGGCAAGATATAGATCTCCTAGTTCTTATCATTGCTTTAGCTCCCATAGATAAGGATATCCGATTTTTTAAAAATGCGCAAGGAAATAAAAAGCAGAGGATTTACAGCTCCATCGATCTACAAACTTCAAACATCTTGAAAAATTGTAAGGACGCTATACTTTTTGCTCATTCAATAAGCGGGTGTGACACGACGTCAACCTTTTTCAACAAAGGCAAGCTACACACGATACAAACTTTAAACAGCATTCCAGAATTCAAGGAAATAATCACATCATTTAATGATCCGAACGCAAGTAAAGATGACATTGCAGCTAACGGCGAAAAATTTGCTCTCCATCTGTATAAAGCGCCGAAAGCCGAAAAATCCATCAATCATCATCGCTTTGTCACCTTCAATCGATTAGTCGCCTCATCCAACCAAACTGTCATTTTACCTAAATTACCACCCACTTTCGCTGCAATTCAACAACATTCTTTTCGAACATTTTACCACATCCAAGTTTGGAAAGGAGCTTTAAGCAATCCCGGTAACTGGGGCTGGAAAAAAGATTCTAGTTATTTAATGCCTATTTACACGACAGAAAAACCGGCGCCACAATCCATTTTACAACTTGTTTCTTGTAGTTGTAAAGCTGGCTGTGGTAAACGATGCGGTTGTGTTAAAGTTGGACTGAAATGCTCGTCGGTTTGTACTGGATGCCGCGATCAAGGATGTCTGAATGCAATGATAGAAGAAGAACATTTCGATGATGGCGTGAATTAAACGGACGATGGATATTCAAAAGTCAGGTATCAGTTAAAACAAGGCGAGGAACCAATCAGTGGATTAGACCTCCGCGGGAAACCACTAAAAAAAAATGCGCCTGGAGCTTGACCCCATATGGGTGGTGTGGAAGAAAGTTCAAAATTTAAAGTTCGCCGAAGTTCCTTTCATTCAATGTCTCTGGCCAAAGCTTATTTTTGACGCTGTTTTAAATCGATCAACGACACACGCGCCGGCTCACTATAATTCACGAAAAATTTGAAAGGCCGTTGTGAAGGTGGGAGGGGTGGGTACAGAGTGGTGTGGTTGGGGTTGGGGGAGGGGGTGTGGGGGGAAGGGGGTGAGAAGGGGGGTCGTGGCCACCGCCACCCCTTCCCCCGTACATTAAAAAATTGTGATATTTAATATTAACTGTAGTATATTTTAGTACACACCAAGTATTTTTAATGTACGGGGGGAGGGGTGACCGTGACCCCCCCCCCCCCCGTGCATTAAAAAATTGAGAAATTGTGACAGAAAAGATTCTATTCGGTTTTAGTGAACATTCCTGAGAAAACGATGCGCTCAGAGAATGCAAATCAATATTTCGCTGAAACCCACTATATACCTGTTCGGAGAACTTTTGTCCCAGACTTTTAAAAGTTGAATACTTTAAAAACCAAACACTACTCATGATTTGTTTTATACTCACCTTATGTAAAATTGTATGGTCTTTCAAATTGGTTATTATAAATTTTGGTCTCTGACGAGCCGTTCGCAAGATATTTACAAAAATTCGTCGAACAATTGATATTTTTGAAAATTTTTGGTTTTCCTACCCATTGAAAATTTTCAATTTTCTCCGGAACGATACATCGTAGCGATCCAAAATAAGAGTCATTTTATAGGAAATTTCCTGTTCTTTCATTTAAGTCCAGTAAGTTTTGGTCGTCAGACGAACGGTTTCTGTGATATTTGCCAAAAACCATCGCACAGTCGGCATAATTTTTGATTTTTTGAGGAAAAGGGGGGGTTCCACCCCCGAAAAATTGGTAGACTCAATGGACCTTAAATCTACTCCCCATAGTGAGCTTATATCCAAAATATAAAAACTTTATGAATTATTTCCAGCACGGGCCTTTTTTTCGTCTAATTTGACTGGACTGTAGCCCGAACCTCTCTCGGTCTTGGGAGAACAAAAGAAAAGAAAGATAAGAGAGCGTTAACTGCGTCGAATCGCCGACACAGGACTCATGGCTCTGCTTGTACTTACAAGCGGTGACAAATATAACTGGCCAGAATATGCAACACGCAACACACCTTCACACCTAATACACGTGTTAAATGGGATGCTGTGTATTGCTTATTGCAGATACTGGCTAGGTGTCTTTGTCTCCGCTAGCACATATGTGTCGAATGGTGCCATGTGAGTTGCGTATTGCATACTCTAGCCAGGAATCTTTGCCCCCGCTTGTAAGTGCGTGCACCGTGCAGGTTTCGTTGCATGCGCAGTGAACAGTGTAACAAAGTGCTTTTCCCGCGGGGGAAATCTAGCTACACTGCAACTAGTCCGTCGTCACAAAGTTGCATCCCTCAGAAAATTACGGGATTGAATTAGCATTTAATTATTCGTTCCCCTCTTCCATGGTCCTGCCCCCCCTTTCCCACCACCCACCTCCTAAACCTCTCTCCATGCTTGAATACAGTGAGCCGAGCAGCGTCATCTGAGACCGACAGTTTCTGAGGAGTTTTGGTTCGAATTTTCAGTTTGTTCTACACTCGGGCGAGAGAGAGAGAGAGAGAGAGAGAGAGAGAGAGAGAGAGAGAGAGAGAGAGAGAGAGAGAGAGAGAGAGAGAGAGAGAGAGAGAGAGAGAGAGAGAGGGGAGAGGGAAGAGAGAGGAGAGAGAGAGAGAGAGAGAGAGAGAGAGAGAGAGAGAGAGAGAGAGAGGATCCTCTTGAAACGCGATAACAAAAGGCTTTTGCACGACTTGCATCTCAACCTGTCGGGCTATGGAGAAAATTCTTTATTCGCACGCTTGTTGTAAAGCTTCAACGTTGAGGCACGGATTCTTCTTTTCTGGAACTAGTAACCTCGCTCGTAACTCGGAAACATAGTCTAGTGTGAAAGACAAAGCCGTCTTGAAACAGGGTTGTCAATTTGTCTCTGGAATAAATAAAAGTATATGTGAATATTGTGAATGGGAATTCGGAAACAGAGGGCACAAGTGCATTTTACCGATTTTGAGTCTACACTCTTTCCGTCTCTTTTTTTTAAAGCACGGAAATTGAGATACCTTAAAATTTCTTTTTTGGCCTGCTTTCAAATCCTATCGTGCATCAAAATTAATTTTTTTCACATTTAAGCTGTGCTTCCTGTAAAGGCGGCAAAATTTTTTTGTTTCTCCTTAATTTTTTTTTTTTTTTTTTCTTTTTTTTAAGACATGCCCTTTCTCCGAATGCCTATTCATGTGTGTTTAACTCATTTGAAAGGTTTTACAAATCTAATTACCGTCAACTATGGTGTAATTTGTTGATATTAAATTACAATTCGGCAACACCGCACTTAAAAGTATAATAGATAGAAATAAATGTCAACAAAGGAATCAATAAATCCACGGGACAAGATCCTTGTAGCTCAATGTATCATTATTTGACCTCGTGACACCAACACTAAGAAAAACTTCCTGTTACACTAACCAGAATTCCGTTTAGGAAAGTGTTGAACACACTGAAAAAAATAAATACCTAGCTAAAAAAGTACAGAACAAAATGATTTGCTAAATTAACCTATAATTTAGTTAAATTAACAACTCAAATGCTAAATCAGCAATTCATTTTTGTTAGCTTAACAACTCACTTTGCCCAACCAGCAAATCAAATAGTAAAAATAACAATTTTTATGCTGGAATAACAAATTAGTAAGTAAAATTAGCAATTTATTTTGCTGATATAACAAGCTGAATTGTTAGATCAACTAATTGGGTTAAGTTCTGTATTTTTTTAACTATTTAAAATGTCTAAATTGACAATGTCTATTTTGTTAAAAGAACACCATTATGTGGTTGATTGTACAACTATTTTTGTAAACTCAACTAATAAATTGTTAACTTAACAGAAACCCTGGTTGATGTAGCAACTTTCAATTTTTGTTAAATCAGCAAATTTTGAATTGTTGCTTTAACAATTGATTTATTTCAGTGCAAGACTCGCTTGTTAAAGTAGCCGGAATGGAGCTTTTGCAAACTTTTGCTACAGGCTTATTACTAGTTGATAAGGGGGTAAAACCCTCCAAAAATAACGATTAGCGCACTAAAAAATCACGAAATTCACTTCCAAACTCATACAATACTTTCAAACGCGAGACCGTAATGGCGGCCGTTGCCGCCCAAATCTTAGGGCAATTGTATGATTTTTCTTCTTCTAGTGTGGTGTTGCGAGAACACCTCGTGTAGATGGAGCTGATTGAAGATAGGGAAACCCGATGTTTTCCGCGGCAACGGCCGCCATTACGGTCTCGCGTTTGAAAGCATGTTATGAGACTGGGAGTGGATTTTGTGATTTTTTAGTGCGTTACTCGTTACTTTTGCAAGGTTTCGCCCCATCATCAACTATAAATAAGCCTGTAGCAAAATTTTGCAACAGCTCCAATTCGGTCGAAGAGACAGGAATTTCGATAAATGATACCTGTCATTCCGTTTACTTTAACAAGAGTTCTCTTTAATACTTTCATAAACAAAATTCTTAAGTAAAAATAATTTGTTAAAGTGACATTTGAAACCTGACATTAACAAGACATCAGAATGACGCAAGGTTTATCAAATCCGTCGCAAGATGATGTCATACTGATTTCATACTGATGTCGCATGATGATGTTAGGTTTCAAAAGTCACTTCAGCTGATTATTCTTACCAGAGTTCTGGTTAAATTAACAGGAATATCTGTCTCGGTGAAAGGAAAGATGGTTGAAAATAATTTCCCCAAACCTTCAATTTGCCATTTCGGCTTTTCATGTTGAAATATGTTGTATAGATTATGAAATAATCAAAGACGGAGTTTTAAAGGACAAATAGTACGAACTTAAGTTTTATTGAATAAACATTATGCTGTCGGAAGAGACTAGTACAGACTAAAACAAAGCGTATAAGACGCGTATGTAATCCACGTCAGTGGATATGAAATGTGAAGAAGTGCTAGCTAAATGCTGAATTGCAAATTCTTGCAAGCGATTGTTAAGCCTTGTCTATTCTCTTGGGTTCTCACCCTCTCGCGTTCATTTTTATTTCATGTTGTGAATTAAAATTCTCAACATTTTAATCGTGAAATTAATTTAACCTTTCTATTGAAGTCAATACCTTTCAACTTCTTGCTTTTCAGGATGTCAACTTAAAATTGAACAAAAAACAAAAAACAAAAAAATAAGGGTTTAATGTTTGAATTTTGCCCTCAACGGATCAGTTCTATTTAATCATGTGTATTTAACCTCTTAGAGCAAATGTTTCAAACATATTAAATTGGATCCGGTTAAATAAATAAAGAGCGCACTGCACTTGTATATATGCATCGTTGAGTTGAGAGGCTGGCCATAGCCGTAGCCAGGATATTGTCCTTCTCTTTCTTGGACCATTTAAATGCATGTGTTGGAAAAGGATGGATATGGGGGCTGTCACGTGATTTCAGCCCCTGTTTCTATCCTTTTCTAACACATGCGTTTAAATGGGTTGAAAGAGAGAAAGACAATATCCTGACTACGGCTATGAGAGTGGCATCAAAATTAAATCAGCTGAGAAGCTAATGCAATTGATTGTGAATGTCGCATGGCAGACTTTCATCAAAAGTCAACAATTGTGAGAATCGGGCAATCCATGATATCCGTCGAATGAGTGTACTTGAAATGGGATCGTTTACCCACTCATCCTTTTCGGCGCATGATGGTGGTTCATGAGCGGGAATCACCGATTTTACGAAACCCGATGATACCCGACGACATAGCCGTAGCTAGGATATTGTTTTTCTCTCTGTTAGCCCATTTGACTGCAAGTGTTAGAAAAGGACAGAAAGAGGGGCTGAAATCACGTGACAGCCCCTAAATCCATCCTTTTCTAACACATGCATTCAAATGGGCCTAGAGAGAGAAAGACAATGTCCTAGCTACGGCCACAGAATAATACAATCAGAACGGAAACTCCCATTTGAGCCAATGGAAGCAAGTTTGGAATTTAACGGCACCAATAGGCAACGCTGTGATCCTATATCCCAACATGGCGGACGAGTGTGGATTGTATTGAAACTCATTTATTTCTATAAATTCTGGAAAGAAATCTTAAGTTTCCGGCCTCACTTTTATTCTAATGGCATTTCAGAATGAAAATTTCGCGGATCATGTCCTATATTGCTTTTTTCAAGCGCGAATCCGATGTAAACATTAGATGTAAACATCCTATATCCCAACATGGCGGACGCGAAATGAATTTGCTTCAAAATCCGACAGAGTTTCCGTTCTGATTGCATTATTCTGTGCTACGGCTATGCCCGACGATACCCGCCAACTCGGGTATTTTAAGTTCTTGAAATTTTTGTTCTCTGAAACAATATTCATTCATTTCCCATATCTGAAAAACGATTGCTTCAATTGCGTAATTTTTGGGCCCACTGCCTGTGACGGAAAGTGGTCGCGGTAAAATTGCAGCAATTTTTTTTTTTAATTTTGAGGTATTGAAAATCCAAAAAAATGGGGCGGTTGCACACTTTTGCTATGCGCAATTTAAGGCACTGCAGCCTGTCGGAACCTGATACTCAATATACCTGAGTTCTAACACATGCTCTGAATATTTACCCCTCTTGCTAACTTTCTGACGTCCACAGATCTGTTTTATTATTTGATTTATTTTTTTCACTATAGGACACAATTCTGGAGATATTTGAAATTCTGTTGCGTTAAGTAATGTAGGTAACTTACAATTTATTCTGGTGTAAGAACCTCAAAAAATAACGATGGCAGCCCTGAAGACTTCCGAAATTCACTCCTAACTCAATAAACGCCTATATTTGCGCGAGTGTAATGGTGGCTTGTATAGAACATTAATAATGGGAGGTACCCATATAACAATAGTTTAACTCCATCGAGAAGTGACTAATAAGACACGACTTTCATTCGACACCGGTGCCGGTTTCACTAGATGTTACGGCACCATTCATCGGATGTGGATCACTATACTCTGATGACTAATTACTCTGTGAATCGTCCTTATCAGCATAGAGAGAGACACGAAATTAAGATAGGAATCTCCCATTATTACTTCCCTATGCCACCGTTACACTCGCGGAAGTAATAGCGTTTATTGAGTTTAAGAGTGGATTTCGGAAGTTTTTAGAGCTGCCATCGTTATTTTTTTGGTTTTTACACCAGAGTCGACGATTAAATTGCTTATAAAAATTTGAGGTAGAGCATGTATGTATATTATTGCGACTTTAGATTGTGCTTCCACTCGCAAATATGACCGAAAGTAAAAATTCTTAGACTAGTTGTTGTTATATTTTCATTTCCTTTGATTCATTTGACCGTAAAAATTAGAGCTTCCGGGAGAAATTTCATAAGTTAGAAGCTTAATTTGAAACAATCTTAACTAATTTGAAATTCTTTTGATGTCGTCCTTTATTTGAGTACGGTCCCAATGTTTAATAAAGTGTTTGGCCCGTGCGCCTTTTCAAACATATTTCTCTGACAGAAGAGGTACAGATTTCAGTTTTGCTTCTACGTCAAACAGTTATTCCTAAAATTAAATTCCACTCGCAATGGATCCTTTCGGGCGTATATCATTTGGGCGATTATCGTTTGGGCGAGACCTAAAAATCGTTTCATTTGGGCGCGTGGTGGGGAAGGGATACGGGAGAAAATCGCGTATCGTTTGGGCGAGCCTATATACTGGAGACAGTATGCACTGTAACCTATGTACTGGACGAATAGATAGGGAGATGTGTGAGGTGAGGCAAGCTTATCACACTTGTGTGAGATTTGTTCGATGAGTGAGATGAAACGTCGATGACGGAGATATAATCACAGAGGTATTTCGGTCAACAAAAATGTACTCCATAGATTCTGGTCGGTCGAAAAAACCGCGAACAAATAGCGTAAACGCTAACCACTTGACGATGGATAAGTGGCATCGCTATCAGTTAAATCCGACTTTGCACACTAGGTTAAATTATGTCAAAGAAATGGGACCTTTATTCATAGGAGAGAAGGTGTGATTCTAATAATTTTAAATTTTTTGACGAGCGGGCCTTCTACATCACCCCCTAAAAGTGAGAAATCTTAATTTATTCATGCGTATATTCTTGTTTTGTATTTATTTATTCATACAATATCAAGTGCGTTTAATGCGGACAATTTTTTTACACCATTTATGTTTATCATATTTTATTTTTTGTGACGCGGGGGCCTTTTACACTCCAAAAATTAAGGGACGGGGGGATTTATAAGACTTTGCCTCTTTGAATGAAGCAGATTTTGAGAACTTTTTGTCAACCAATCCCAAGTATCACCTTCAACATAATCTGCATATCTCAAACCATCGATATTTTAGAAATAAGATAAACTTTTTTCGACTAAATTTCATTATATACTCATGTAAGTACTTCCCTACATACTCGTGTCGCCCAAATGAAACGATTTATTTGACTACAGGTGGCACTTTCCCTAAATCTCCTTTGTTATACCGGTCGCCCAAATGAAACGATTTTTCTCGCCCAACAGTAACGATTTTGACCATTTTCGCCCAAATGAATGCCACCCATCCTTTCATCGAAATACGCAAGTATGGTGCCTATATAGATATGTTTGTGAATTAGACCATATAATAAGTATATGCGTGCTTCACATAAAGAAACGAAAAACCTATTTGATTAAAGTTGAAGGATTCAAATGCCTTTTCTCTCTCTCTCTCTCTCTCTCTCTCTCTCTCTCTCTCCCTCTCTCTCCCTCTCTCTCTCTCTCTCTCTCTCTCTCTCGATCTGCTGTGTTCCAAATAGAAAGTTTACTCCAACAAGCTATAGCGATAGATAGGATTTGTGGGACGTTATGTTGATGCCAGTGACGTCGCGTGCCATCTGGCAACAATGCAACTGCTCCATTTAAACTCATTAAATATATCGAATTTTCCTTGTGCACTGTGCACCCCCTGAATTCGATATTTTACATGAGTTTAAATGGATAGAATACATTGTTGCCAAATTGCACGCGACGCCACTGGTTGATGCAGCATGGGCGAGGCAGCCATGATCGAAATCTCATGCGTACGTTTTTCACACAGGCTCGGTTTGTTTGCCTCACTTTTTTTTAACCTTTAAATAAAAAAAAATGTGACAAACCCATTTGAAATTGGTTATAAACGAAATTGCAAGTATTTTAAAATGGCTGTCTATATCTGCACGCAGAAATCGATATAACTGTTTCTTCTGGAAGGATTTGCACGATAAAGAAACTGAAACATAACAATACTGTGCAAAATTTTCTTGTCTGGATAGCTGTATTAAAATTCTGTGTCCAGATAGCCACTCTTAAACACGTGCACTTTAGTTTAACTAGGGGGCTTCGCCCCCTTGCCGCTCCGCGGCCCGTTCCCCGGAGGCGCTGCGCGCCGTCTTTCACCAATACATAAAATTGAGAAAAGATTAGGGGAGATAGGTCAGTTATGCCAGACAAAAGAGAAGTGACCAGTTCGAAGACTGCGGGATATGGGAAGTAGATTCAAGGGTTCACCCAGCTTACCGGGCTGGGCGGAGCGGAGGAGTGATGAGGCTCTGGCTCTCCCGTACATCTCGACTCATTTACCCCCCGTCGCGTCGTCACGTCGGCAATTAGTCACGGCACTCCCAGGCGCACACACAGAAACGCCAGAAAATGAGCAAAATCGAAGGTTTTGAGAGAAATGGGGAAAAATTGAAGCTATTCGTTAGATTTTTATACCATAGTAAGAAACCAATTTCCACAAAATTGATTACAATTTTTGATTTAAGGTTTATAAAAAAGAGAGGCAAACAAACCAGATTCAGATCGCCCATGCTGTCACCTTTTGAGGTAGAACTTATAACATCATGTGTATAGCCCCCTCTATCTCTATAGCGCGTTGTGTATAACACATAGTGACTTATAAAAAGACTCAAATCTGCAATCTTTGCTCCGACTGGAATTACCGATAGATTGTCGAGTATACGTCATTAAATATCTGTAAAACTGCAGTAGTATGGGTGCTGCTTTCAACCGGCAATCATGAATAAACTCGATATTCAAATGGCTAGATGATCAAAAAAAGTCACGTAGGGAGTGGAAAGCACCCTCTTGTGTCTTACGTTAACTATGGTGTGCAAAGCATTAAGCCCTAGAATCATGTTACGTGACTTTGAGCATAGCGTTGGGCGGAAAGTGGGGTGTAATATGCGTTCCCACTCGTGCCTTCTACGTTAATTACGACGCAAATCATGCCGCCCTCGGTTCATATGAGTTATAGGACGGAGGACGCCCTATGACAAATGATATTTGTGGTACTTAAGTCACCAAAAATTAGACCGCCAGAATCGCGGCTTCCCGCTGCTTAAGGTGTTTTTTGGAGCGCCACGGACAGAGGGCGCACCGCTCCGCACCGGGCATCTGCCCGGTCAGTGGCGTAATCTTAGGGGGGGCATGACCTTTTTGCCCCTCCAATATTTGAGAAAGGGGGGGGGGGGTAAAGTATCATTTTGCCCCCCCCCAATAATTTGATGAAAAAGAGGAGGGAAAAAGAGGAAGGTAGAAAAGAAAAGACGGAAAAATACAACAAAATAAAGGAAGAAAGGAATAATTACAGGAACCGAGAAGCAAACATTGGCAAGAATAAGTGGCTCTATTTTACCCTGAAACTGCGCCTAAAGTAAATCTAAAGTGAAAAAATTCCTCTGTTGTCAATGAAATAAAGAAAATATACATTGAGTCTACTAACTTCTGTTCTGTCGGTTTGTTATTTTTGAAAGATTTGATTGCATAAAATATAGTCTGAGAGAACCCAAATGTTCAAATTTTTCCGGGAGAATACCCCCAAACCCCCTATTACTGGAATGTCCCCCCCAGATTCCCTAAAGTATCGGACTATTTGCTACCCCCTCCCCACAAAAAGAATTTAAAATTTACGCCACTAAGTGGAACATTATATTTACCGCAGTTTTAAATTTCCAGATGACTTCTAACCGTGAGGAACAGTTTCCCAAAGCCTACAAATATCACCTTCATCAATAAGCTGAAAGTCTAACTGAAAAGTTCTCTTTTTGCCTGAGAAATGAAGAAAATAAACGTAAAATTTATTTTTAATTTGTTTAAATTTTGTGGCATTTGTATGCGATAACATTGCTTAAAATAACGTCTGAGAGAGCCTGAATTTTCAAATTTTTCCGGGGGAGGACCCCCGGACTCCCCCTCTCACTGGGGGTGTCCCCCCAGACCCCCCATAGTGCATCTCTCAAAAGTTGGTTTGCCCCCCCCCCCCCCAATAATAATCCCAAGTTTACGCCACTGTGCCCGGTTGCCCAGTGGGCCAGTCCGAAGCCTGCCTATGACTTTCAAAAGAAAGTATGCAGATATGCATGTATATATTATTTCCTTTCTCGCCCAATTTTAAAGAATTTTTAGGTTTTAGATGTTTCAGAGTCAAACAGAATTACCTCGTGAAAGTGTGCTTTGAAAAACCTTCAACTCTTTGGAAAATAATATAAAAATTTATCAAGAACACTTTCGATGAGAGGACTTCCTTCATGGGCAGAGCCAGCAATACGGCAACTGTGGATTCTATCCATTTGAATGCATGAGAAACAATCAATTCTTGAGGGAGCTATGGCCTAATTCTAATCGATTGTTTCTCGTACATTCAAATGGGAAGAATGCACAGTTGCCAAATTGCTGGCTCCGCCTATGACTTTCTTTTGCAACTCAAAATACATTACTGCTTTTTCAAATGAACGATTCATAGCAAGCACGGCAAATTTTCTATGACGTCATTAGAGGCTATTTCAGATAGCTTCGGTTCTGACAGTTCTTTCTTTGCATGCGCGAAAGGACGATATCAAGTTTTCAATTACGCTTTAATGTTAACATTCACCAATTACGACAGTTTAACCGAGTCTATTTTGAGGGAAAACGTTCTAATGATTCACGCAGTGAGTGGCATTAACGTTTTTACGCATGTGTAAACAAAGAGCTGTCAGAACCGAAGTTATCTGAAACGGCTTCTAGCTGAAAATACATCTTGACTACGAAAAACGTGGGATCAAGAGCGAACGCCCCATTCTTTGTATTCACATGAACATTGAACGGTTCTATCGCCAGAAACATCTTATTCAGCAATGTTAAGTTATTGAGCCAAGCAAACGCTTTATTTTAAATTAGGTCTAATGGAGCTGTTGCAAACTTTTGCTACAAGCTTATTAATGGTAGATTAAAGGGTAATACCCAGTAAAAATAACGATTAGCGCACTAAAAAATCACGAAATCCACTCCTAAACTCACAAAATGCTTTTAAACGCGAGACCGTAATGGCGGCCGGGGCCGCGGTTTTCATCGGGGCTCCCTATCTTCAATCAGCGCCATCTACACGAGGTGTTCTCGCAACACCACACAAGAAGAAGAAGAAGCACACAATTGCCATAAGAAAACCGGGGCCTCGGCCGCCATTACGGTCTCGCATTTAAAAGCATTTTGTGAGTTTAGGAGTGGATTTCGTGATTTTTTTAGTGTGCTAATCGTTATTTTTACAGGGTATTATCATATAGTCAACTATTAATAAGCCTGTAGCAAAAGTTTGCAACAGCTCCATTGCGTTTGATGGCCCAGCTATGCATTCCCATGTTGGTACTTCGTAAATGTTTAGCATATGAATGAAATATGCTTTGTAATTTCGTCCCCTTTGAAACCCCTCAATTCCACTATCAGTAGGAATTTCTCCGTGTAAGCGACGAAATTCCATCGACGCGTGAACTTGCAGTATGCGCCAGCGTTGCCACGATGTACGACTTCGGGCCGTATATTCCAGAGCTGCCGTTTTGCGTATAATCAATGACATGTTTCAATTCACCGACGATTCCATCGGTTGAGAAAAGAATACACCGTTCAGTTCAGTGCATGACTGTACTGCACGAGAATAATCTGGTCTGTAATGTTTTCTCAATCAGTATAATCGCTGTTAATTTATTAAAATATTGGCAAGTTTTTTTAAAGTCATCGACGACTCCACCGATTAAGAAAATATAACAGATCTAAGTCTTTTCATGCAGTACAGTCATACACTGAACTGAAATGTGTAATCTTTTCTCAACCTGTGGTATCATCGGTGAATTGAAAAATTCCATTGATTATACGCAAAACGGAAGCTCTGGTATATTCCTCCATTTATAAATCAATGTAACAATATTGTACACAGAAGAGTCATTCTTTTCTTACCTACGTTATACCGACGTAAAAGTAAAAGTTAAAAAATAGTTTCGTATCAAGCGCAATGAGTACTAACAGTCAGTTTATCAACAGAACTGGTTAGATTTGGTATTCAAGAGTCTGAGCCGAGAAAAACGAATCTGATGTTAATTTGTGAAAATTCTGAAATCCTGAGTAGAATTTTGGAAGTTTTCAAAATCCAAATTTTCAACTGCAGAATCCATGAATTGGTGATTAATCAATAATCAATACCACGAGTTTGCTCACAAAATTGAACAAAATATTTACTACAAGTAATTCAATTTCTACAAAAGCAAACTGGATTGCGTAAAACTACTGAAAGCTAAGCTATACTTTTAAGTAAATATTCAATTTTTTTTTTTTTTTTTTTTTTTTTTTTTTTTTTTTTAATTTAATTTAGGTCAATATTATATTTTTGGTCTCTTTCTTCCTATGAGATTATTCCTGATTTTTGCTTCAAGCAATTGCATAGTTTATTCAAGTATGCAAACCTGCAAAAATTACGATGAGCGCATTAGAAAATTACAAACTTTTCTCACAGACTCACAAAATGACTAGCGTTTAGAGAATAATGGCGGAGCTGTGCAGGTATCTATCCATCTAATTTGAGACTTTCCTCTGTGTGTTTCTATAGAGAAGAAGAGACAAATTATAAATAGAAATCTTTTATGATACCTGCAATCGTTTACCCTCAAAATCGAGAACTGCCCTGGACATTTTTTGGGCCGTAATATCTGGCAACACTGTGCAACACAATAAATGCATTGGAATCATTTGATTACATATTCTCATATTCTAGTGATGTCGGACACGTGTGAAATGAGGTTGATAGAATGGGAAAAGTGGCGACAAATGTTGCATGCATGAGGCCAGCGATTGGCGGCGCGACGGCGTAGTTATGGGAGGGGGGGGCGTTTGCAGAAGTATGGGGCCAACTCAGCGGCTGTTGTGTGGGTGGAGGGGGGGGGGGGCGGCGGAGCATCGATGTGATGTGGAGATGATGTTCCCTCAATGGGCACCGATTCAAACAACATTATCAGTTATTCAACAGACATGAGAACTTATAGAAGAACTTCCCTCGAATTTGTTTCAGGTCACAGAGCAGCCATGTTCATCGGCGTTCACATCCCCGGGCAAAAGAAACACCGGCGTCATCACAAACACAAGAACAAGAGCAAAAATGGCGAAGACGAGGACGAAGAAGATGAACGACCCTGTAAGTCGTCAATTATTATTCCTTCATCCATTTGTTACATAGAGAATAAAGATTTCAAAGATTATACTTGGCCATAAAAGCGTCGCGTCGTGTCGCAGTCACCGCTTTTTCTATCTCCACTCTTTGACAGCGGCGGCTCGTGCAATGTGGCAACAACGTATTAGCTCCATTTAAACCCATGTAAAACAATCGATCTTCAGGAGGTGCAACTGCACCTCCAAGATATCGATACTTTTGCATAGGTTTAAATGGCAAATAAGCATGGTTGCCAAATTTGCAAGAGCCGCCACTGGTCTTTGACCTTAGGGTGATTCCAGGCCAGAAACAAATAGAGACCACTCACAAAGCTTCCGACAGGTGTCTACTTTTCCAGCTCAATGGGTCCGTTGCAAACTTTTGCTACAACGATTAAGAGTTACAACGATTTAATCTGATGTAAAGTCACCTGAAGAGTCCATTGGTGGCATCAGAAAGTCATAAAATGCAATAATAAACTCACAAGACCCTGGTAAAAAAAAACCTCAGAGAACCTCAGAAAATCCTGAGGGCACCCTCAGGATTTCTGAGGGCCTCTGAGGTTTTCTGAGGGCACCCACAGAATCTTTGAGGGCGCCCACAGAATCTTTGAGGGCACCCACAGAGCACTTGAGGGCGACCACAGAGCGCTTGAGGGCGACCACAGAGCGCTTGTGGGCGACCACAGAGCGCTTGAGGGCGACCTCAGAGCGCCTTGAGGGTGACCGCAGAACGCTTGAGGGCGCCCACAGAGCATCCCGAATCTTTTGAGGGGCCCTTAAAACTTTAGAAATTCTGATCAGAAATCTTCGAGGGTGAGCTTCAATCATTTTGAAGACGACCGGAACCAGTGGCGCCATTTGGGGGATGGCAAGGGGGCAACTGCCCCCCCCCAGGATTTTCAATGTGGCCGAAAAATCAAGTCAAAGATTTTTTTTGAAGATGCACGGCAAAAAAAAAAAAAAAGGTCATCCAAATTTTTGTAGGCCCTCCCCCTCAAGGAAAATCTGAAATGGCGCCCCTGACCGGAATAAAATTTTTCAGGACAACAAACTTGCACTCAGACTTTCGAATCTTAAATGTTTTAGAGGCTATTTTCAATATAGTAACTCGTGCATTTCGGCAACATTGTTTTTATCCCATATCAGATGATTCCATGAAAAACGATCGATTGCTTACAATGTAATCAAATAGAGGTAAAACATTTTTGCCATACATGGCACAAAGCCACCGCTGGTTAAGTAATTAATAAAAAAAAAAAAAAATTATGGGTTTTTAGGTGCTGTCGCGTAGCGCAAGCACCTTATTTTCAATGTTTTTGCTTGAGCATGTTCTTTAGGGCCTATAGGTCAGGAAAAAATCAAAAAATAATTTTAGTTACTATATTGAAAATAACCTCTAAAACATTTGAGATTCGAAAGTCTGAGTGCGAGTTTGTTGTCCTGTAAAAATTTTATTCCGGTCAGGGGCGCCATTCAGATTTTCCTTGGGGGGGGGGGGGGAGGCCCTCCAAAAATTTGGATGCCCTTTTTTTTTTTTTTTTTTTTTTTTGCCGTGCAAAAAAAAATCTTTGACTAGATTTTTCGGCCACATTGAAAATCCTTGGAGGGGGGGGGCAATTGCCCCCCTGCCATCCCCCAAATGGCGCCACTGGTACCGGTCGTCTTCAAAATGATTGAAACTCACCCTCGAAGATTTCTGATCAGAATTTCTAAAGTTATAAGGGCCCCTCAAAAGATTCGGGATGCTCTGTGGGCGCCCTCAAGCGTTCTGCGTTCACCCTCAAGGCGCTCTGTGATCGCCCTCAAGGTGCTCTGTGGTCGCCCACAAGCGCTCTGTGGTCGCCCTCAAGTGCTCTGTGGGTGCCCTCAAAGATTCTGTGGGCGCCCTCAACGATTCTGTGGGCGCCCTCAAAGATTCTGTGGGTACCCTCGGAAAACCTCAGAGGCCCTCAGAAATCCCGAGGGTGCCCTCAGGATTTTCTGAGGTTCTCTGAGGTTTTTTTTTACCAGGGTTTTCATCGGCTGGATCCATTTTGGCACAAAGAGGGGTAAAAGTTCAGGATCAAACAAATTCCTGGTTAAACCAATGCATTGAGCGAGAAATTCTCATATTATTAGATATACATATTATTATTATTTTCTTTTTAAATCAATTAAAACCTACAGTTGTTAAAAATCTAAGAAATAATTTTTGAGGTTAATGTTTTTGCACTGAACAAGTAATTCATGTACTAAAGTCAGGGCCCTTACTCATTAGAAAGTTAAAACAAATTTTATCTACAACAAACGAAATTTTTCTAAGTCCCATTATAAAAACCTTAGCTGCAAAAAAAATATCTAGGTCCTCAAAAAAGTCTGAGCGTAATTTGAAAATAAGGGCTCCAAGGGCATCCTCAGAAATCTTGAGGGAATGCCCTCGAAAGTTTCTGAGGGCGCCCTCAGAGAATCCTGAGGGCACCCGCAATATTATTATATTGAGAAATTCTCGCCCATCTGTCATCGCGGGCAGTGTAGCCTAGTGGTAAAGTGCTGGACTATCAATCGGGAAGTCGTGGGTTCGAACCCCACCACGGGCAAAGTTTCTGTGCGGGCTCCAACTTCTTCGGCTCGACAAAAGGCGTAAAGTACATAGCCTTCGTGATAGGAGCAAGGATTTCTACAGAAAACTCGACTAGGTTGTCCCAAATTTAGTTTTTTAGTTACACAGAAATACTTGATGGCCTGACCTCAAGACCTCAGGACCTCAGAAGTCTGAGGGTAATTGGAACATGAGGTCCTGTGGGCACCCTCAGAAATCTTGAGGGCGACCTCAAGATTTCTGTGGGTGCCCTCAGAAATTCCTGAGGGTGCCCTCAGAAATCCTGTGGGCGCCCTCAGGACCTCTTGTTCCAATTACCCTCAGACATCTCTGAGGTCCTGAGGTTTTTTTTACCAGGGGAGGCGTTTAATGAAATCCAAGATGGCGGAGAAATATCGAGTAATTTTTATGCATGCACCACGAACATCCAAGGATAACCAACTTTAACAACAATCTCACTGGAGGTAGAGGTTATGTGTTTGTTTACGTTGTGATTGGTTGTGATCGACATTTTATCGATGCATAACAAATTTTAACAAGTCAAAGGGGAGGAACCACTGAAAATCATGATACTTTTTTATACTTTTGAGATAGTTTTAGAGGAAAAAATTACACTTGAGTCTATTTTTAGTCCAAGTATCGATAAATAACAAGTTTCTATGCATCGCTTAACATCAACATGAGCATCGAATCCATTCGATAGCAGGAAAACATCGAAACTTCGATCGATGCATCGAAAATCGCACAGGCCTTGTCGGAACTCATCGAAACAACAGCTAACAGTCGCCTACTGTTGGTTATTGAGAGTATCGGATTCGCCAAGCAAAACCTGCTTCCGTTTACGGGACTGCAGACCAATCACAGCATTTTGTTGAGCTCACCAATCAACAGTCGGCGACTGTTTATCGTTGCAGCCGGTGACTCCCGAGCAAAATTGGATGATAATTAGAGGCGCAGTTTAGGAAATTCATTCCGCCATGAGTTTTTTGAGTTTCTGTTGGTGAACGAGCTATCATTCCTGATGTAAAATTTTACAAAGTAACTGCGAGACACGAGACCATTAACCAGAGCTGCCGTTTTGCGTATAATCAATGCTATTTTTCTATTCACCGATGATTTCATCGGTTGAAAAAAGATTACACAGTTCAGTTTGTGTATTACTGTTATGAACTAAAATACTCGCATCTGTAATCTTTTCTCAACCGGTGGAGTCGTCGATGGCTTTAAAAAACTTGCGGATATTTTAATTAATCAACGGAGTTTCCACCGATTAAGGAAAGATTACAGAGCAGAGTATTTTCGTGCATTGCAGTCATACACTGAACTGAACTGTGTAATCTTTTCTCAACCGGTGGAATCATCGGTGAATAGAAAAATAGCATTGATTATACGCAAAACGGCAGCCCTGCCATTAACCCCTCATGGACCAAGCCCGAGTATTCTCGTTTTTCTCCTCTAGTCTTTTTCACATTATTGATTTAGTCTTCATTCCGAATAAACGCAAATATAGATGATAAGTCTTCGGGCGCCTTCAATTCGTCGTATAGACAATTCCAACTCCACCGAGTACGAACATTTAACTACCTTCCCTACATAAACGGAGGAGTGGCGTTCTCTTGAACTAACCTGATCCTTAAAGGGTTAAAATAGTCTAAAAATCACTCCTCTAGGGAAAAACTTAGCTTAAAGTTCAGATTGACCAGGAGAAAGTTTCAAACGTACTAACTTGAAAGGGGTTGGTTTCGAAATGAAAAAAAAACGAAAATATCAGGTGGATAGGTCATCGACCTCGATTAAAATAGTAGATAAATTTCAAGCAAAATGGAAAGTTTTCTTTTTAATTATTTTGAAGCTGAAGTTGATTTATTTCCATATTTTATAGTCACAACGCGCCGCCGCACATTGGAGAAAGTGAATGGGAGGAGTCGGACATGGAGTATTTGACTAGAAATGAAAACTTGGATGTTTTTATCGTCCAAAAACAAACTATAAAGGGTGTCCCAAAAGTACTGCACACTTTTGATTGGGGAATGAACGAAAGCAGGCATCAAAATGCGGTTTGTGAAAGACGATTTTTCTAGTAATTACCTACACATCAAGTTCAAATTCAGCTCTGTAAGTTAAATATTCACTGAGTTGCAGCGCTTTGAAAATGACATGTCGAGCTGACCCCTCCAGGATTTTTAGAATGTTTTTCAAGAACAAACAAAAAAGAGAGTTAAAAAAATCAAAAGTTCTCAAGAGAATGAAGGGAAGAAGATGAGAGAACAAATTGACAACCTAACACACTGTCAAAGGGCGGCAAAATGCAAGCATCACATTTACGTCAGTCTTGGTAAGGTTCTGCAAAATTTGTTTAAACAAATAAAACCACTTGATGTCTTAACTCTCTTTTTTTTTCTCTTGAAAAACATGCTAAAAATCCTGGAGGGGTCAGCTCGACTTGACATTTTCAAAACACTGTAATTCAGTGAATATTTAACTTACAGAGCTGAATTTGGTCTTGATTTGTAGGTAACTTTTTGAACAATCGCCTTTCACACACCATTTTTTGATATCCGCTTTTGTTTGCCCCCCCCCCAGACAAAAGTGTGCAGTACTTTTGGGACACACTTTGTATAAACAATGATTCTTGTGGGAAATTTTACAATAAAATCGACAAAACCATTTTCAAACTTCTATATTACGTATTAATGAAGTAATACGCTCTTAAAGTCACCACGCCATGTCCAGCCTTTCTCATTTGACTGCAGGACTGCCGTTTTGCGTATAATCAATGCTATTTTTCTATTCATCGATGAATCCACCGGTTGAGAAAAGATTACACAGTTCAGTTTTATGTATGATTATAATAAACTAAAATACTCGCATCTGTAATCTTTTCTCAACCGGTGGAGTCGTCGATGACTTTAAAAAACTTTCGGATATTTTAATTAATTAACAGAGTTTCCTCCGATTAAGGAAAGATTACAGATCAGAGTATTTTCGTACATTACAGTCATACACTGAACTGAACTATGTAATCTTTTCTCAACCGGTGGGATCATCGTTAAGTGGAAAACTCGCTTCACTGTGCGCCGGCAGCGCCACCATACCAGATTTAGAGAAATGTATAAAGTCGTAATCAAAACTGATGGGCCCTTCGAAGCTCTGTAATACTTTCGGACGTTCCGTCACGGCGGTAAAATTATTTAATGCTCCACCCGACATGCTCTCCGGAATGTTTTAAAGTTTATAAAATTGACCAAGGTAAAAAGGAAAAGGACGCTCCCACGTCCTCGTCTCCTTGGACCAGAAATACTTTCATCATGTTTCATCTCCACGTACTTCATTCATAATTATTATTAATTTGCTTTGTTGGTTTTTTTTTATAAAATAATTAAATAAAGGAGCTATGACGCACTATTTCTAGATCTAAAGTTTCTGAGCTGTTAATTTTCTGACGCGGGTTTTAAAAGGTCTTTCAGCGGCAACAGCCTCACATTTTTTTCTATCGGTGAAAAGTTTCAATCTTTGTTCTTGTGGTTCATGCCCCCTTTTTATTAATGAACTTTGACTCACTCAGCGGGAAAAAAACATAAAAGCTCAGGTAACAGACTTATTTAATAATGTCAAGCTTCATTCTTTTCCAGGAAGGAAGTTGTTTTCTTTCTCTTTTAGACAGCACAGTGACTCTCTCGTCACATTGTTCCAGAAATAGAATGGTTGATTATAAAAAAAAAAAAAAAACATTTCGAAACATGTCACCCATTCAAAATGAATCGATTCCTCCGAAAGGTCAAAAATATCGCTATTATGTGGATGAGTGGCGGATGGAGAGACTCAAAGTTAATCCTACTGCCTCCGCACTATATATGTTGAATTTTTAATTACCGAGGTATTCGACCTTTTTACTTTCTTACATCCAATAAAACTAGAAATTGAGAATACTTTCGCAATACTTTTATTGCGATAATTACCGTTTGATCAAAATATTGCATAACAATGCATGAAGTGCGTAGATTTGCATAACAATGGCTGATGGAAATTCTCTAAACAGTAGGATTTGCTTCGACCAGTTGACTAATCAGCGGATTCAACACTGATTAAAAAGATTACCAAAAGCACAACAATATGTGAACCGAGGCAAGGGATGGTACTGTGACCAGAATTCTAGTGTTTGTATCATAGTTTTGGAAAAAATAGCGATGGCAAGTTTCGTTCCTTCCTGAGTATTCATGGATCTTTTTGAAACATGCCTCAACAGATACTTTATGATGGCCTAATACTGAGGTGAAAATATTAGCTGGAGTTCTTGACGGACCCCGAGATATAGGCCCCCACCCCAATTTCCCCACTAAAAATTTCCCTAAAACATTTCGGAGGAATTTGGACAGATTTTTTTTGAGAAATGTGCAAATATCATTGCGCTTCTGGTAATATTATACTAAAATTTAAGAAATATTTGTCTTTTTATAGAATAACATCAAATATCCACTGAAATGCAATACTGATTACAATGCATGTTGAGCCAATTTGCACCGGCTGTGGGTTTACTTAACCCTTTGCTGACTGACGGTACTCACAAGTACCACCAACTTTACACGGAATTTACTGGAAAATGCAAAAAATCAATACACACATCAATTTACATTAGAAATCCGCGACTAGATCACCCATAGGAGTCGAAAAACCTGACGAGACTGAGATATACTCTTGGGCAACAAAGGGTTAAACAACGGTTTCTCGGAAAGTTCAACGGTTCAACGGAAATCTCCCGCGATTTCAATGAGCAAGAGAAGCCTCGCTCAAAGATCCGTCTTTTGCACATCAGGTCATGTGATCACAAATTACTTGACTCCCTCTTTCATTTCGCAGCAAGAGACCCCAAGACCAAGGGTCGTGGGTGAGGCAGGTCAAGTTAATGAAAGGGAGCAGATTAAGTGTCAAGGCACGTTAAGAGGGGGGGAGGGAGGGAAGCGAAGAGCTAATCTCTCTAGAATTGAGGAAGGCAAGGAGAGGAACAAGGCTTTGGTTAAAACTCGCTCAAGATTAGCAAGGCAAGGCCCGCCCGCGCACAGTGCAGTGTAGCGAGTCAATGGAAGAGACCGGACATGCCGCTGCCCAGGGCTGCCGTTTTGCGTATAATCAATGCTATTTTTCTATTCACCGATGATTTCATCGGTTGAAAAAAGATTACACAGTTCAGTTTGTGTATTACTGTTATGAACTAAAATACTCGCATCTGTAATCTTTTCTCAACTGGTGGAGTCGTCGATGGCTTTAAAAAACTTGCGGATATTTAATTAATCAACGGAGTTTCCACCGATTAAGGAAAGATTACAGAGCAGAGTATTTTCGTACATTGCAGTCATACACTGAACTGAACTGTGTAATCTTTTCTCAACCGGTGGAATCATCGGTGAATAGAAAAATAGCATTGATTATACGCAAAACGGCAGCTCTGCCGCTGCCGCCATGCTGTGGCGACTTTAAGATGATTCCAAGGTCGATTAAGTTCGTAACCGTGGACACCACGTCGCGCTGCTCAAAAAGTCAACAGTTTTCGGCTGAAATTGATGAATTTACGCTAAAAGCACAAATTTGAGGGACGCCAGCACCTGCGAGCATATACACATATATACTTCAGGAAGATGCCCTGAGAGTTTCAAGCTGATTATCTCCAAAATGAAGCCGGAAATTATGAAATACGGAAAATTCCCACAAGTATTAATGAGTGCGAGTGAGGCAGATAGACATACTATCACTCGCACTAACTCTCACTCACTAAACCAATGGCGAAATGTATTTCATAATTTACGGCTTAAATTCTGAACCAAGTTTGCTCGATTTTGGGCTCAAGAAATCCATAAAACAAAAATTTCAAAGGTGCTGACGTTAATGGATATTGCGTTTTTTTTTTTTATTTCAATTTAAAATACCAAAAACTTGAGTTCAAAAAAGCGACTAGTGGCCATCGGGTTGAAATCTGGAAAAGTTTTGCCTGATGGAATCACCTTTAATGCGTATAAGTGTAGTTTTGTTAAAACGCAACATAGATGTTTGAAAGTGGTTTCATCGGTTTTATTGTACAATTCACTACCAGAATCACCCCTTATAGTTTGTTTTTTGACAGTAAAAACATTCAATCTTGCATTTTTAGTCATATATTCCGTGTCCGACCCAAATGTTGCCAGATCGAGGGTAAGAAGCCGTATCGTCCCCATTTAAATCAATGTAAAACGTATGCGGCTTTTTCACCCCAATCTGGCTGTTAAGAACTCAATCATCATATTAGGTTGCTATGGTACCTATTCTTGTCTTTTACATTATTTTTCTAACCTATGTTTATGCCAATAAAATAATCTCAACAGGTTATGGGCTCAGCCCGAAAAAATAACGTTTTTAATTGTAGTTGCGGTAAATTAATGGCATTACGTTGCGTTTGCTGACAGTTAGAAGTGGCGAGGTTACAGTTTTTTTCTTGGTGAGTTAGAATACGTTTGTTTTTTCTTTAAAGTATTTGTTGAAATCGGTATTCAACTCAAGTGAAGTAACCTCAAATGGAGTCAGCTGAGAAAACGCGGTTGCCGTTGTTTACGGGCAATAACTTCGACGATTGGAAGTATCGTATTCGACTTTATTTAGATGAAAGGGACTTGCTTCGATTTATCGAAACGCCATTGGTAGACATTTTAGCTTATCTTTCTGAGGACGTGCAAAGAATTATAACGAAGGATGCTAAAAAATGTAAGTCACTGCTTGCACAATGTATTTCTGATCAATACTTAGAGTATATTAAAGATAAGGAGACGCCGTACGACATTTTTACTGCACGTAAAAGCGTCTTTGAACGGAAAGGAGTACTTTCTCAACTGTATTGTCGAAAAGCTATCCTGAGTCTAAAGTATGAAAATGGTTCATTAGCCACCCATTTCCTTATTTTTGATAAGCTTATTCGAAATTTGAAGGATGCTGGTGCCACCTTATCAGAAAACGACGTCGTGTGTCATCTTCTCTTGACACTTCCTGCTACTTTTGACCCTATTATTTACCGCGCTCGAAACAGTTGAAGACGCTAGATTAACTATTCATTATGTGAAAGGAAAATTTCTTGATCACGAATTGAAAAATGGTCCAGTGGAGCCAGAAAATCAAGATAGTGCCTTCAGTAGTACCAATAGTAAAAATACCTTCAATTTTAAGTGCAACTTTTGCGGTGAAAAAGGGCACAAGTGGATGTATTGTAGGAAGAGAAAAGACTCTTTTAAAAAAAATAAAACTGCCAATGTATGTCAACATGTTGAATGCGACTCTTCCTTAACTAGTGACGAAGAAGAGATCGCATTTCTTTCTGATTCTTCATCAATTCTGACGCAAGCATCAAAATGGTATCTTGACTCGGGTGCATCAGATCATATGACGAATAATTTACAACTATTTTATTCATTTAAAAAACTGAATGTGCCTATTAAAATAGCTATTGCTAAAGAAAATCAGTCCTTAACAGCCACTCACGTTGGACAATCAAGTTCGATCGAAAAGTCAAAGTTCTCAATTGAAAACGTTCTGTATGTACCAGATTTGAGGTGCAATCTTTTTTCAGTGAAAAGGGTTGAAGAAAAACGAAATAAAGCTGGAGCACCGATCTTCAAAATCGTGTTTTTTGACGGACAAGTTCAAATTTTAAAGAACGATGAAGTATTTGTCTCTGGTACACGTACAGGGAAGCTGTATGAACTGACCTTCCCTGTGCCCACATTCCACCAATCAAGTGCCCTCTCTGCGATGTCAAACGTGGAATTATGGCACAAACGTTTAGGGCACCTAAGTAACACTAACATGAGTAAACTGATATCAAAGAACATGGTTGAGGGACTAGATATCTCCGTTCATGACATCAAAAATGAAATCGCAAAATCTTCAATTTGTGACACTTGTGTTTTTGGTAAACATGCCAAAAAACCTTTTGAACTTAAAACGTCAAAAACCTCAAATAAACCATTAGATCTTATTCATACAGACTTTTGCGGCCCTATAAACCCAGCTACCTATAATATAAAAAATATTTTGTCACTTTTATTGACGATTTTTCCCATTTTACGATGATCTTTTTACTGGCGCACAGAAGTGAAATTTTGGAAGTTTTCAAAAATTTTGAAGCTCAAGTGACAGCACAGTTTAATAGGAAAATTTCCAGATTACGGTGTGACAATGCAGGGGAATACACCTCGTCTGCTTTCACTTCATTTTGTAAGGACAAAGGAATTCAAGTTGAAACAACGTTACCCTACACTCCTCAACAAAATGGCATCGCGGAACGTATGAATAGAACTTTGCTTGAAAAAGCACGATGTATGTTATCCGACTCGTCCTTACCAAAATACTTATGGGGAGAAGCTATTCTGTCAGCGGCATATCTTCTCAATAGGTCACCTACGTCGGCGCTAACAGACGACAAAACTCCTGCCGAAATCTGGTTTGGACGAAAACCAGATTCATCAAATCTTCGAGTTTTTGGATGTGAAGCCTTCATAAAAATTCAAGCCCCTGATAAAATTTGCTCCCAGAAGTTCAAAAGGCTACTTTGTTGGTTACAATAAAAATGGTTACAGACTTTGGTCAGCAAATAAAGTGGTTGTATCAAGAAATGTTATATTTAATGGAGCACCTACCATGAAGAAGAATGAATCGACTGATTTGCTTTTTGAAACTAACGATAACACAGAATCAATAGAAAAGGGACACCCCGAAGAACAGGAACTTGAAAAACCTCAAACAGATGAAAATGCAGAAAAAGCTCCATTGAGAAGATCTCAACGAGAGCGAAAACCTCCAGTTCGCTATGGCATAGACGAATACGCAACTTTAGCTTTACACACAAGTGCATACTTGGACGATGTTCCGGAAACTTTCAATCAAGCCCGAAATAGTCCGGAAAAAGAACACTGGAGACTCGCAATGGAAGATGAAATGGACTCTCTCAAGAAAAACGAAACATGGACTCTCGTTGACGCACCGGAAGGGAAAAATATTGTTGACTGCAAATGGGTCTTCAAAAAGAAACCTATCGATGAAAACAAGGTTAAATTCAAAGCTCGGCTCGTCGCCAAAGGCTTCAGTCAAATAAAATACTTAGACTACTTAGAAACCTTTGCCCCAGTTGTTAAATTAGTAACTATCCGACTTCTCTTAGTCGCCGCTTTACTAAAAAAATTCAAATTGCACCAACTAGATGTGAAAACAGCGTTCTTAAATGGGTACATCACCGAAGATCTCTACATGGAACAACCCAAAGGTTTCATCGATCCGATTTTTCCTTCGCGTGTATGCAAACTTCAGCGTTCTCTCTACGGATTAAAACAGGCTCCAAGAGCTTGGAATGAAAGATTTAACGAATTCATTCTAAAAATTGGTTTTGTCAGATCACAAAACGATTACTGTCTTTATTTTAAAGTTTCAGAACGTTCAGAAATTTATTTGATTGTTTATGTTGATGACATTGTTCTAACAGGGAATGACGAAAAAGAGATTGCAAAAATAAAAACAGAGTTACTCAGTGAATTTGAAATGCAAGACATGGGTCCATTGAAGAACTTTCTTGGTTTAAATATTTCAATTCAGTCAAATTGTCTGAAAATTCAACAAAAATCATACATCTTAAAATTATTGGAAAAATTCAAAATTTTAGACTGTAATCCTGCGGAGACGCCAATCGAAGTTAATTTACAACTGGAAAAGGCTAACAACCAAGAAGAGCCGCTTTATAGGAATCTGGTTGGTAGCATTTTATTTCTTGCTATGGGATCAAGACCGGATTTAAGCTTTGCCATCAACTTTTTCAGTCAGTATCAAAATTATTCAACTGAAATTCATTTCAAATACCTGAAGAGAGTGCTGCGGTATCTAAAAGGGACGATTGATCTCGGGTTAGTTTACTCAATGCCACCACCTAATACTGACTCTCTTACGGGATATGCTGATGCTGACTGGGGCAGTGATCACCTGGACAGAAAATCCATCTCTGGTAATGTCTTCAAGGTCTTTGGGTGTACTGTTTCTTGGAGTACAAAAAAACAGCCTACAGTGTCTTTGTCGTCGACTGAAGCGGAATTTATCGCCCTAAGTTTTGCTGCGAGGGAAACACTTTGGCTAATGAAATTGCTGAAGGACATGAACATCAACCCAGAAAACGTAAAGATTTTTGAAGATAATCAGTCATGCATACAGATATCCAAGAATCCAACCGAACATCAACGTTTAAAACATCTGGATATCAAACATAGCTTTATTCGAGAGTGCGTTCATTCAAATTTCTTCACTGTTTGCTATATTTCGAGCAAGGAACAAATAGCTGACATTTTAACGAAAGCTTTACCCCCAAATCAGTTTAAAATCTTGAGAAAGAAACTAGGGGTATTTAATTGTATGATTGAGGGGGGGGGGTGTTAAGAACTCAATCATCATATTAGGTTGCTATGGTACCTATTCTTGTCTTTTACATTATTTTTCTAACCTATGTTTATGCCAATAAAATAATCTCAACACTGGCAACACTGGTCCGACCCCTCCCATTGACTATCGCTCAACTGTGCGCCGTGCCACGGGCTCAAATTAACGAAGCTGTCTCAGAAAATATTTTCCTTTCATCCTCTTCTCCACCTGCTTTCGCAACCAGGCGCTGGTTTTACAGTGGAGAATCCAGCCTCAGCAAACGAGAGGGGCAAACTTGGGATTTTCGCCACTTGGTGACCCGCTCTTTCAATTTTCGCTCATACTTTCCCCTTTCCTCCACCCTCTTTGCCCATTTTTTGGGCCAAACTGGGGGGGGGGGGCCTTCGCCTCCTCCTGTATCTGCCAATGGCTGGTTATTTCGCCTCACCATCAGAGGGATAAAAAGCATGAGCTCAGTGGTGGCTCGTACAATATGGCAACAACGTAATCCCTCCATTTAAAACCGTGTAAAACAATCTATCTTCAGGAGGTGCAATTGCACCTCCAAGATATCGATACTTTTGCATAGGTTTAAATGGCAAATAAGCATGGTTGCCAGATTTCACGAGCCGCTACTGCACGAGCTGCTCTAAATTTCATGAGTTTTATGGTTATTCTGGCCACAGCTTTAACCTAGCCAGATTATTACTCAGACAGCAAATTTGACTTAATTTCATGTATCACAATAACCCCTTTTCTAGTACTTTCAAATTAATCCAAGCTCAATGCTTCTCCTGTCATCGATTCTGAAATATTTGAGTCTAAAACCCCCATTTGTAAGTACCAATACATAATTTTTAACCCCTCTTACTCTGTTTCCTTTGGACCAACCTCCAATGAGTTCCGCTAACTGTCACTCAAAAAACAATTTTGGGATATTTTAGCACCTTTCATTTTGCTAAACACAAAGGTCTCGATTCTCTCTCCCCACAAGAAATTGTACAAAGTGATTTATATACATTTATTTTATTATTATTATTATTATTATTATTATTATAATTTTTTTTTCGTTTTCCTTTTTAATCATGTTTTATTTAGTTTTCTATGTTTCAATTCTAGTTAACCGGTTTTCTTTGCTCATAGTCATATATGTTACGCTTCGTTGGCGATATATATTCAATGATGAGCAAGGGAGGCTCAAGTGCAAGAGAGGATTTTAAAGTCCTATAACTTGACCTTCATGACAATAATCCTATTTGATTGTTTTATTGTACTTTGTTATAACTACTAAATTATTATTTATTCTTTACTTTATAATTCAAAGCTGTTGGTAGCCTGCCATTAACAACTAGGAATAATGCAAGTAAAAATATTCCGATATAATCAAACTATGTAGGAGCAAGAAGCAATGAAAGCCCAATTTTCGAAAAAAGATTCGGCCATTCTTCGTTTTTCCTTAGTCTCTAGTCTCGGACACTTGACTATACTTATGAGCGATGCCGCTCCTTATGAGAGAAGATTAAAGAATTGAATCAGCTTCGTTTCGTATTCGGTTTGGCTGAAGATTTGAGGTTCGAAACTTTTGGGGGACACCGAAAGCCGGAGTCGACAAAATCATTTTGAGCCAATCAGGAGAGTTTTTTTTAGATTTGTTTCCACTGTTGAGTTACCGCTTCCCTTCCACCCCCACAACGCGAGACGGGCACTGAATCCGAGGTTCGGGTACTTACTGCATCAGTGTCATCCACCGTTGCCAGTGAAACATCCGTTTGCGACAAGAAAATCCAATACCGTTGGTTCGAAAATCTTCACTTGAACTGAATAGTTAAATTCGCTTTTGGAGTGACGTCTCGTCAGTGGCCCTGACCGGACTTCAAAGACTAGCGATTCTGTCTGGTTTAATTTCGTTTGGAGGATGGGCTTGAATTTGGATAAGGATTCCTGGGAGCGCTTCCATGAGAGTGTAGGTTCGCACCTGGAGTGGTTATGCTTGATGTATGCAAGGGGGGGTCCGCACCTGAAAATCCTCTCTTTGGTGTATTTCCATTGGAGAGGGGGGTCCCACCTGGAGCTTTGCTCTTCGGTGCATATCCATTGGAGGGAGGGGTCGCACCTGGACCTTTTCTTCTTGGTTTACTTCCATGGAAGGGGAAATTCGCAACTGAAAATTTTCTGCTTGATCCATTTCCATCGGAGAGGGGGGTCGTACCTGAAACTTTACGCCTCGGTGTATTTCCATTGGAAGGATTCCTTGGAATGCTTTCGTCTTGGGGGGGTAGTCTTTGGAAGTCGGGGCTCTTTCTTGCGGGGGCCGAATAAGTCTCTGAACCGCTTCCGTGAAATGTTTCTCTATCGGAGAATGGGGTCGCACCTGGACTGAAGCCTCTAGAATCGCCGGAACCGCTGTAATCCTCGGAATTGCTGTAATCGAAGGAATTTGGGACTGTCGCCGGGCCAGAGTACCCGTATTCTACACCCTCATACCGGACGCTTGCAAGGGGATCCCTTCTATCATGTATTTGTCTGAACCGTTTTTCATTGCGCTCGTCTTGTTTTGTCTTCTTCAGCTCTCGCTCCTTCATTGTCAGTCTGAGACGATTATTGCAATAATGCATGGGCACTGGTTGATATCTCCTCTTGACAATACAAAAGCCCGAGCTCTTAAGGACCCAGCAAGTGCATACGGAGCCTTTACAGTATCCCAGCTCTTCATCGATGGTTCCACATTCTCCGGGGATGTTATTTGCCCGGTTATCTTAAAAGACGCTTGTAACATGCCTGAGTGAAACTAAGGATCTGGGAGTATAAACTTCATACCATGAAGTAATCCTGTCGCTTAGTACTTCCTTGCATTGAGACTATACAGGGTGTTTTTTTTATCTCCCCCCCTGGTTTTTTTTCTTGCTAATTGAGATAAAATGTTGCGGTTTGGACTATTCTTCATCATTTTGGCTGAATTTTCTTTTTTTGGGGTTGAAACCCCCCCAGCCCTCCTAGGGGGGCCCCCAGGGGGGCTATCTCAAAAATTTCAAATGGCAACCCCTATCTTGTGATACATCGTTCGAAAGGGCATAAAATTCTAAGACTTTTGGCGCAAACCGGAAGTTGATATCGTTTTTCGTTTTCGATATATCGAATTTCAAAGTTCGATTCGGACCCATTTTCAAAAAATCATTACTCCACTTTGGAAAGTCGGAATTAAGAAAACTATGGGTCCAAAATACTCTAAAAAGCAAGTACTTTTCAGATAACGAAATGGTTTTGACGTAAAATTTGATTTTAGAGCCCCAAATTTTTTTTAAATATTTTGCCCCTAAAAGGGGCTATCTTGAAAATTCCCTTCCACGACCCTTATTGAATGATGCGTCGATCAAAAAAGCATAAAAAACTGAACATTTTAGCGCAATCTGGATATCGATATCGTTTTTCGTATTCGAGATATCGAATATTAAAAATTCAATTTTCGCCTATCTTCAAAATTCGATATCTCGAATACGAAAAACGATATCGATATCCAGATTGCGCTAAAATGTTCAGTTTTTTATGCTTTTTTGATCGACGCATCATTCAATAAGGTTCGTGGAAGGGAATTTTCAAGATAGCCCCTTTTAGGGGCAAAATTTTTAAAAAAAATTTGGGGCTCTAATATCAAATTTTATGTCAAAACCATTTCGTTATCTGAAAAGTACTTGCTTTTTAGAGTATTTTGGACCCATAGTTTTTTTAATTCCGACTTTCCAAAGTGGAGTAACGATTTTTTGAAAATGGGTCCGAATCGAACTTTGAAATTCGATATATCGAAAACGAAAAACGATATCAACTTCCGGTTTGCGCCAAAAGTCTTAGAATTTTATGCCCTTTCGAACGATGTATCACAAGATAGGGGTTGCCATTTGAAATTTTTGAGATAGCCCCCCTGGGGGCCTCCCTACGGGGGCTGGGGGGGGGGGGGTTTCGACCCCAAAAAAAGAAAATTCAGCCAAAATGACGAAGAATAGTCCAAACCGCAACATTGTATCTCAATTAGCAAGAAAAAAAACCAGGGGGGGGAGATAAAAAAAACACCCTGTATAGCTGTAGAGTGTAAATGAGGACTAAGACTTGAGTCACTTCGACGTATTCGGACGGCAACCTATGGGAAGTGTCGATATTTTTATGAGAAACTTCAAACTATATCAATACTTCGAAGAGCCAAAATGTCTTCCGGGAAACACTGTGCTACTTTAAAGCTGCAAACTCTACTTGCTTCAGATCATTTAATGGGTCTGTTGCACATTTCGGCTACAGCGTTTTAAAGTATCAATTCCTGAGTAAAAAGCCGAGAAAATAACAATGGCAGCATCAGAAAACGCTAAAATTTAGTATTAAACTCACAAATTGCGAAAAACACTAGACACTATTCACCCCGGTATCTTTCCACCACGTGCACGATATTTCGCGAAATTAGCGCGGCACATTCAAATAACCACGGCCGACTGTCATCACAGCTGACTTTATAAACAAATAAACAGTAAATACTGACGGCGTCTGTTCGAATTTTTACGTTTCAATATCCTCAATTCCTCACAAAAGGTTGTGGAAGGTACGGAAACCAATATTTGTGTCGAAAACTAATCAAAATGAAACAATAACACACAGGAGTTCCAAGCATGATGATCGAAGGAATCATACTTGCAACTCCTGTGAGTTATTGTTTCATTTTGATTAGTTTTCGACACAAATATTGGTTTCCGTACCTTCCACAACCTTTTGTGAGGAATTGAGGATGTTGAAACGTAAGAATTCGAACAGACGCCGTCAGTGTTTACTGTTTATTTGTTTATGAAGTCAGCTGTGATGACAGTCGGCCGTGATTATTTGAATGTGCCGCGCTAATTTCGCGAAATATCGTGCACGTTGTGGAAAGATACCGGGGTGAATAGTGTCTAGTGTTTTTCGCAATTTGTGAGTTTAATACTGAATTTTAGCGTTTTCTGATGCTGCCATTGTTATTTTCTCGGCGTTTTACTCAGAAATTGATACTTTAAAACGCTGTAGCCAAAGTGTGCAACAGACCCATTCACATGAGATTGTTCGAATACGGTGAGATATCCTATTTTCATGCACAGTTTTTGGTTGCTAATTTCAATTTTGTTCAACCAATTTAGAGGATGAAGTTTCGTATGGCATACAACTTGTCCTTTTATTTTCGAGTCACCTTTGCAAGCTTCATACAGCTTTTAATTTTGAAAATAAAAAATTCCGATACTCACTGGATACTTATTTTTCCTAATATCTGAGGGTGTTCGATGAACTTGAGTATAATAAATATTAATGAAGTTGTCCAATAAAACTTGGAATGTATTGTGGGTCATGGGGGTAAAGTCAATTGGATTTGGATAAGTCCAAAAAACCGCGATATCATTAACGGATATGTAGTGAGCAAGATCACCCATGGCGATCCAATTGGTCAAGGGCACGATGTGACATATTCCAATACTGTTAGCCCGCATCATGCAATTATTAAAATCTTCACTGAACATGTAGAGAATCGGGAAGTCGGCGATGTCTGGGTGTCCTTCTTCTTCTTCTTTCTGGGGATGCATTTTGAAATTCGCCCTTGGAAGGAAACCCACGCGGAAATTCAACTTATGAGACTCACAAAACTGTCCATCGATGAACAAACGGTAACCAGGGATAAATACTGCTTCATGTACTCCATAGAAATTGGCTTTCTTATAAATGTCACGTTTTTCCTGTACATTGGTGACACGCACTATGAGTACATCGTAATGCTGAAAAAAATGAAAAAAAGTAATACGTTTGTAAACCATATAACCTTCAAATAGTTAGTACATAGGGCAAGAATGTGTTTCATCGGAAACAGTATTATTACGCATGTATTATTGCGTGGGTGTAGATGATAAGCATTTCGAGCACTTCATTTAGTCTGTTTACATTTTGATAAGTTGAGCTCGAAATTTGTCGTTTATGTGTAAAAAATTGTCTGTTTTTCCTAAAAATTAGCGCTTTTTACCTCCGTTGATTGAGGAAAGTTGACGAAGAACTGTTTTCAACCGCTTCACCCAGTTACTGTTTTTCATGAATCTAGCGAGCGAAAAATTTCGGGAAAGTTAAGAAAATATTTGGAGGCCCAAAAATCAAATTTCGATAATAATTTTGGAAAGTTCGTATTTTTTCCTGATAGTACGCTCTTTGTAAAGCATTTTGCTTTCATTTCTTTTTTTATTTTTACGGCATTTCAAACGTGATTTACGATTTTTTGAACGTTGGTCTGAATCGAACTTTGAACTTCGATGTGTATCTCAAACGCAAGTTAAGATATCGATACGCGGTTTGTGTCAAAAGTCTTAAAATGTTGAGCCCTTAGATAGGGGCTGCCTTTTTGAAAAGTTCGATTTTCGGACAGGCGGGCTGGGGGAGTGGTGAGGGGTTTTGGGGGGCCCCCAAAAGTGGCCCCCTCAAAATGATTAAGAATGCAGCTAACTGCATCCTTTTATCTAACATGTTAACTTTTTACGAATCAAACTATCAAAAGCAATATTCATCTTGAATCATTTTGTGAAGTTCTGCGATGTTAAAGTGTTACTCTCTATTTATTACTCTCTATTTTACGGCCATTTAAATTATTGTATCTCTGTATGGGGCCTATGGAAGAAAGAACTACTTGACACTTGACACTATTTTTAAGTTACAAAAAAAAGCCCCGAGGAAAATCTTTAAACTGAAAAGAATGGACTCTTGTAAAGCAGTATTTGGCGATCATAAACTTTTAACTATACTCTCTCTTTTTATTTACAGATCCTTACTAGAATTTTATTTGATAAGACATTTGTTGAAAGCTAACTCCCATTTTCACACATACAACACCCGAAATAAAATGCACTTAGATCTGAAATTTCATCATCAAAATAGGACAAGTTTGATCTACTTATGTACGGTTTCGAATTCTTTTATAAGCTGCCTGTAACATTACAAAACACCAGTTCATTTTTAATTTTTAAAAGAGACTGTAAAAATTACTTAGTACAACGGTGCCTTTATTCCGTCACGGACCTTTAACTTTTATCTCTAGTACCTGATTGTAAGATTAAAATAATTGACACCATTCTATGTTCATTGTTAGAGTGAATTATGAATAAAGAAATATTATTATTATTTTTATTATTATTATTTTTTTTTTTTGCTCGGTTATAAAACCGGATTTAAATTGAAAGGACGGAAACATCAAGTCCTATCAAATTGTACTGTTATAAGTTGAAAAATAAGTTGAAAAAATTATAAGTTGAAAAATTATAAGTTGAAAAATTGTCTGACTATATTGCAAGTGCTGAGGAGGACAGCTTTCTGAATTCTATCGTGTATACAGGGTGTACCAGACCACTCGGATAGGTACTTTTTCTCGAAAACGGCTGGGAGTAGAGAGCTGAAACATAAAAGTCAGATAGGGAATTGACCCCAAAGAATTCAATGAAAATATTTTCAAAGCCCCCCCGAGGTTCTCCTGGGGGATTTGGGGGGGGGGGGGGGGTTCGAAACACATTTTTCCATATTTGGCGGGAAAAAGCCTATAAAAGGTACAAAAATAAGTTCAGATACTGAAAGAACAACTCATTGCCGACATTTTTGGTCCAGTAAATTTTTTCCAGAAAACCCCAATTTTTGGGGTTGTGGGCCCTTTTGGGGGGAAATTTTCATTCGGCCACTGTGACCACACTATTCAATATTTTTACAAAAACTAAAAACCATCTGAAAGAAGAGATCAAGACCTTTTGATTGATGTGCCACATAATACCTAAAGACGAAAAATTAAGGCCCCCTCTTAGATTCCAAAATTTGGGGGTCTTTGGGCCCCTCCACGTAAAAAAGTCAAATAGCAAGGTATGGCTTGTGATACATCGATCGAAAGCCCTAAGAGAGTAGAATAAGATGACGCAATCCAAAATCGTCTACAATCATTACTTTCAAAATGGCGGCCATTTGAAAATTATGGGTGTTCAAAGGTAAGTCCTGGGAAAAGAGTCCAAGATTGAATGATGCATGGATTGAAAGACCTTAAAAAAATCAAACGAATGGCGCAAACCGCAAATCAATCCGCCTCTTCAATCAAAAGTTATGGCCGATTGAAACTTAAAGGGCTCAATAAGGCCTATTTAAGGCCTATTTTTTCGTCTTTAGGCATTATACGGCACATCAATCGAAAGGTCTTGATCTCTTCTTTCAGATGGTTTTTAGTTTTTGTAAAAATATTGAATCGTGTGGTCACAGTGGCCGAATGAAAATTTCCCCCCAAAAGGGCCCATAAACCCAAAAATTGGGGTTTTCTGGAAAAAATTTACTGGACCAAAAATGTCGGCAATGAGTTGTTCTTTCAGTATCTGAACTTATTTTTGTACCTTTTATAGGCTTTTTCCCGCCAAATATGGAAAAATGTGTTTCGAAACCCCCCCCCCCTAATCCCCCAGGGGGACCTCGGGGGGCTTTGAAAATATTTTCATTGAATTCTTTGGGGTCAATTCCCTATCTGACTTTTTTGTTTCAGCTCTCTACTCCCAGCCGTTTTCGAGAAAAAGTACCTATCCGGGTGGTCTGGTACACCCTGTATGAAGAGGAACACTCAGATCCCGGAGTCCATTGGAGAATGACTTGGGAGTAATTCCAGTAACTGACATGACCATCGGAATAATCTTGACGTGTTCTTGTCTCCAAACCCTTTTTATTTCTACCGCAAGTGGACTGTACTTTGACATCTTCTCTTCATATTTTACTTGGATATTAGTATCATTCGGGATCGAAATATCGATAAGGAACGTCTTCCTCGCTGCCTTAAGAACAAGTGTAATGTCAGGTCTATTAGCTATGATGGTACGATCTTTTGAGATAGGGCGGTCCCAGTACAGTTTCACAAGCTCGTTTTCAAGCACCGACTCTGGCGTATATTGATAATATGGCACGTTCTCGCTCTCTTTTGCCAACCCATATTTCCGAATAAGCTCTAGGTGGAGAATTTTTGCATCATTGTTATGTCTGCCTGTACATTCAAGCGCAACAAGTAGGCGACATCCACCTGTTATGTGGTCTATGGTCTCTTGCTGTAGGTGGCATTTCCGACAGTTATCGTCTTTCACACTAGCATCTTTTATTATGTACTTTTGGTAATTACGAGTGCTAATCACTTGATCTTGGATTGCCATGACCATCCCTTCTGTCTCGGGGAACAGTTCACCGTTTCGAAGCCAGGCATACGATAGCTCTTTGCTAATTGCATCACTTCTCATGATGTACGGATGCTTTCCATGTAGAGCTTTTCCTGCCCAGATCTCTTTCCTTCGAGCTTCATGGTCGATGTCTGGAACTTCTTCAGCATTTGCCAGATTGAGGGGCGTATACTCAATGTCTGCCTTAACAACTGCCTTGTGGAGTGGATGCTCTTTCGAATAGAAGTATCCTCTTAGGCCTTTAACTTGTCTTTCATGCAATTCAACCAAATCCGAGATCCCTCGGCCTCCCTCCTTTCGGCTGATCATGGTTCTGGCTACAGATGAGTTCGGATGTAATTTCCTCTGGCTGGATAATATGGTACGGATCTCTCTATTTATGGCATTGAGATCAGTCTCAGTCCACTTAATAACACCAAAAGAATAAGAAAGAACTGGAATGGCATAAGTATTGATGGCCTTGGAGGTGTTAGTCGAGTTCAAGGAGGAGCGTGCAATATTCTGAACTCTATCAACAAATTTGGTCTTCAGTTGACTCTTGATTTTCCCGTGATCCAATCTCGTGTTCTGTTGAAAGCCTAGATATTTGTAGGTGTCCATCGGCTGCATAACTTCAAGGACCTCTCCATTTAACATTTCGTCGTTGTTATTATTATTATTATTATTATTATTATTATTGTTGTAAACGCGTGTTTTTCACCAGTCTAGCTGGGTACGTACGCTCTCTTCACGGGGGCAAACAATGCTCCTAGGTAAAGAGAGGATTAGGGTATGGCCCCGCTCAGGAGCCCCGCTCAGGAGAGGCGAAAGGGGATCCTCTTGGTATATTCCTCTCTTGATGGCCATTGTATCCGTTACCATGGACCAGCTGCCCAAGTTGACATGAATTATTATTATTATTATTATTATTATTATTATTATTATTATTATTATTATTATTATTATTATTATTATTGTGTATTTTTATTTCACCGCTTTTGCGGGTAATGATGGTGGTCCCACGGCGGGACCAAACAATGGTCCTAAGCCATGGACCTAGGGCGGCATTTGATTACATTTGCCGCGTTATATGTTACTATTAATTGATTTTTAACTCTTAATTGACTGCCTTCTTCAAACAAAAGAAGGGGGAGAGGTTATTCCCTCAGAAGGCACCTCTCCCCCTTCTTTTGTTATTATTATTATTATTATTTTTCTTCCTTATCACTCGCTTGGCGAGGTGTTGCTGTTGTCCACACGGCGGGACCAAACCTTGGTCCTAAGCCATGCGGCTTACTTACAGTGATGTATACATTTTTTTATTTTTGCTAAACGGTTCGCCTCACTTTGGGGATGGAGTTGTTAAGTCTCCACCAGGGACAGGTTTATGCAATCGCAGTTGCTCTGTCCATAGGGTGGATCACTCCGTAATATTTTGGTCCTTACTGTCTATTCTTATATCTAATCCTGCTGCTGAGCAATTTTTTTTTTCCGTTTTTTTTGTTTTCGTTTTTGTTTTTTTTTGTTTTTTTTTGTTTTTGTTTTTGTTTTTTGTTTTTTTTGTTTTTCTTACACTATCCAGACTCTCAGTTTCACTTCATTATCAGTTCTCTTACTAACTCATATACATATATATATGTTTTTTTTTTTCTTTTTAATAAGCTCAGCAGCTTACAATTATTTGTCTACATCGAATCCTGCTTCTGAGAACGGGCCTACACTGCCTCATTACATCAGCACCTTCCTCAGTATCGTGGCTGTACCGAGGACCGCCGTCTTTTGGATGCTGGCCAAGGGTGTTGTGCCAGGTACGCTTTTGAGGTGTGCGTGCATTGTCTTCGTTACGACTCCTGTCGCCCCTATGACAACCGGGATTACCTTGGTTTTCGTTTTCCACATCCGTTGTATTTCGATTTCCAACGATTTATATTTTAAGAGTTTTTCAGCCTCCTTAGTATGAACATTACGGTTCATTGGTATGGATACATCTATGAGGAGGCATAATTCGCCCTCCTGTTTCACGACAATATCTGGACGGTTTGCCGGTACTGTTCTGTCGGTTTGGATTGAGTAATCCCACATTATTGTAGTTTTCCCGTCCGCGGATTTTACTACAGGCCGTGGTTGGTGTTCGTACCACTTATCGGTGTCCACCGGGGCCCCCACTGCTCTACAGATTTCGAAGTGCAGGTGGGCTCCGACCCTATTGTGCCTGTAAATGTATTCCTCCTTGGCGAGGACGGGGCAGCCAGAGACAAGGTGATCTATGGTTTCATCGAACTGTCCGCACATCCGACACTTAGTAGTGCCGGGGACTTTGTGGATGCGAACAGTGCGTGTTGCTAGCGCTTGATCTTGTGCGGCTACTATCAGGCTCTCTGTCTCGCCTTTGAGGTGTCCTCCGGTTAGCCAGAGCACCGATTCGTCGCCGTTGATTCGAGCCTCCTCCAGAAGCCTCGGATGTTGGCCATGCATCGGTTTCTGTTTCCAGCGGTTTTTGATGTTACTGCTTATCTTCGCTTTGACGTCCTGTTTTCGTTGTATTGGTGTTCTGTCTTCAGCTTTGCTACATCCCTCCTCTTCTTCGTACTTCTTTGCTTCCTGTACAATAGAGTTTTCTTGTCTCGGACGCTGGTCTAGTTTCAGCACTAACTTTAGATATGGGTCTTCTGTTGCTTTCCTCGTTAGGTAGTCCTTCAAGTTTATTAGGCTGGACTTGAAAGCAGCTTCTATCTGTCGCAGGCCTCGGCCTCCATACTTCCTTGCCACGTATAGTCTGTCAACGTCCGCAGACGGGTGGTGCATTTTGCCCATTGTCAGCATTTTCCTTGTCTTCGTGTCTATTGCTCTTATTTCGTGTTTCTTCCAATTAAGTATGCCGAATCCATACTCTAGAACCGGCACAGCAAATGTGCCGATCGCCCTAAACTTGTTGTTTGCTGACAGTTCTGTTTTTAGAATGCAGCGGACTCTTCTCACATACTCTGCTTTCATCTGGGCCTTCATTCTTGTTTGACTGATGTTATCATTTTCCTCCATGCCGAGGTACTTATAGAGTTCTCCCTCTTCCATGTTTCGTATTTCTAATCCTTGCTCTATTTGAATGTTTTCGCCATATGCATATCTTCCGCTCTTAAACTCCGCTTTTGCACATTTGGTTATCCCGAACTCCAAACGGATATCACTGCTGAACTCGTGCACGACGTCTAGTTGTTTCTTGAGACCTCTGTCGTCCTCTGCAAACAGTTTTAAGTCGTCTACGAAAAACAGGTGGTGGACTTCCATCTCCATACTTTCCATTTTATATCCTCGCTTTAGGACCTTCAACATCTGTGACAGGGGGACCAGGCTTATGCAAAATAGGAGAGGCAAAAAAAGAAAAATAGGAGGATTATTATTATTATTATTATTATTATTATTATTATTATTATTATTATTATTATTTTTCTTCCTTATCACTCGCTTGGCGAGGTGTTGCTGTTGTCCACACGGCGGGACCAAACCTTGGTCCTAAGCCATGCGGCTTACTTACAGTGATGTATAAATTTTTTTATTTTTGCTAAACGGTTCCCCTCACTTTGGGGATGGAGTTATTAAGTCTCCACCAGGGACAGGTTTATGCAATCGCAGTTGCTCTGTCCATAGGGTGGATCACTCCGTAATATGTTGGTCCTTACTGTCTATTCTTATATCTAATCCTGCTGCTGAGCAATTTTTTGTTTTTTTTTTTTTTTTTTTTTGTTTTTTTTTGTTTTTTGTTTTTTTTTTTTGTTTTTTTGTTTTATTATTATTATTATTATGATTATTTGTTGTTTATCACCGCTTTTGGCGGGTAATGGGGTGTTAGTCCCTCGGCGGGACTAAACAATAGTCCTAAGCCTTGGGCTTTTTCCGGTTGGATGAA